>SJYT01000501.1:105947-127127 GCA_006410635.1 Cephalophus harveyi
CCCTTCTCCTCCTCCCCTCAATCCCTCCCAGCATCAGAGTCTTTTCCAATGAGTCAACTCTTCGCATGAGGTGGCCAAAGTACTGGAATTTCAGCTTTGGCATCATTCCTTCCAAAGAACACCCAAGAATGATCTCCTTAGAATGGACTGGTTGGCAGCATACCTGTGGATTTTCTACCCCAACCCCAGATGAATCTTACTGATTTTCCATGAACTTGATTAAGACAAATCACAACTTTTACAAAGTCTTGCCTTTGATATAAGTATCAAAGTCCTCGTTGGTTAATAAATATGTTAGTTTGTTTTGATCTATAGATTAGTGGGTTCAAATAAAATATGCCTGGAATTAATTGCCAATATATTTCTTTTAAATAAATTTTGAATGAGGTAATATTAAGCTATGTTTTAAAATGTGCATCAATATTGTGAAGTTGCTACTTTAAAAAAAAAATATGAAGTTACATATTCACCTAGGAATATGTAAGCAGAAATACTAATCCTTTGCTACTCTAAAATTTGTCAGGTCTTTGTAAATATATTATCCTACCTACATAAAATGGTAAAATTTTCATTCTAAATCTGTTAAACACAGTTATGTGACTAGCTACTGACTTTACGCTGAATCCCATGAAAAATAACATAGGAAGGACTGACCAATTAGGTTAAAGAATTAAGGCCAATTAGCTAAGATGTATTGAGTACTTACTTGGTGCTAGTCACTTCTAAAAATTGCAGATGTTTCACTCATTTTATCCCCAAAACACGCCTAAGAGGTGGACAGTATTATTACACCTTTGAACAGATTAAGAAACTGACACAGAGTCGAAGTATTAATAATTTTCCCCAAATCACATAAAATGTGGTCAGCAGAGCCTATTTTGAACCCATAACTCCAGAGTTTAGGTTTATAATCAGTAACCTTGAGACTAAAGAGTCTAAAATTGTTTGGGGCTATTGGAATCTAAAATTGCTTTAGATCCCAGTTTAGGCTGTATGGAAAACTGAATAAACTGAAACCTTCCATCTACTTAGAAATGAATAGTTCTAAGTTCACAAGGATACTAGGGAAATTGCCAGTCAACAGAAATTAAAAGGAAAGTAAAAGCTGAGAAAACTGTATCCAGGTCAAGAAGCAACAGTTAGAACCAGACATGGAACAATGGACAGGTTCAAAATTGGGAAAGGATTATGTCAAGGCTGTATACTGTCACCCTGATTATTTAACTTATAGGCAGAGTACATCATGCAAAATGCCTGATGAATCACAAGCTGGAATCAAGATTTCCAGGACAAAATATCAGCAACCCCAGATATGAAGATGACACCACCCTAACGGCAGAAAGCAGAGAGGAACTAATGTGACTTTGATGAAGGTAAAAGAGGAGAGTGAAAAACCTGGCTTAAAACTCAACATTCAAAAAGATAAGTTCATGGCATCAGGTCTCATCACTTCATGGCAAATAAATGGGGAAAAGATGGAAACAGTGACAGACTTTTATTTTCTTGGGCTCCAAAATCAGTGCTCCAATGCAGACAGTGACTGCAGCCATGAAATTAAAAGATACTTGCTCCTTGAGAAAAAAGCTATGACAAACTTAGACAGCGTATTAAAAAGCAGAGACATCACTTCACCAACAAAGGACCATGATGACCCTGTATGTGAGACAGCAAAAAAGACACAAATGTATAGAAAGGACTTTTGGACTCTGTGGGAGAGGGAGAGAGTGGGTTAAAAAGCAGAGACATCACTTCACCAACAAAGGACCATGATGACCCTGTATGTGAGACAGCAAAAAAGACACAAATGTATAGAAAGGACTTTTGGACTCTGTGGGAGAGGGAGAGAGTGGGAGGATTTGGGAGAATGGCATTGAAACGTGTATACTATCATGTAAGAACGAAGCACAAGCCTATGTTCGATACAGGATACAGGATGCTTGGGGCTGGTGCACGGGGATGATCCAGAGAGATGATGTGGGGTGGGAGGTGGGAGGGGGATTAGGGATTGGGAGCTAATATACACCCATGGTGGATTCATGTCAATGTATGGCAAAACCAATACGGTATTGTAAAGTAAAATAAAGTAAAAATAAAATTTAAAAAAATTAAAAAAAAATAAAAAGCAGAGACATCACTTCACCAACAAAGGACCATATAGTCAAAGCTACACTTTTCTCAGTAATCATGTACAAATGTGAGAGTTAGACCATAAAGAAGGCTGAGCACCAAATAATTAATGTTTTCAAACTGTGGTGCTGGAGAAGACTCTTAAGGGTCTCTTGGACAGCAAGAAGATCAAAACAGTCAATCCTAAAAGATATCAACCCTGAATATTCATTGGAAGGACTGGTGCTGAAGCTGGAGCTCCAACTTTTTAACCACCTGATGTAGAGCTGACACATCGGAAAAGACGATGATGCTGGGAAAGATTGAAGGCAGGAGGAGAAGGGGATGACAGAGGATGAGATAGTTGGATGGCATCACCAACTCAATGGACATGAGTTTGAGCAAACTCAGAGATGGTGAAGGACAGGGAAGCCTAGCATACTGCAGTCTATGGGGTTCCAAAGAGTCAGACACAACTTAGAGACTGAACAAGAACAACAACAAAAACTGAAATAGGAACCTTGTAAATCCTTAAAGCAGATGCCCTGGTCAGGGTTGGGTGGGAGTGGAGTGTGTGTGTGTTAAGTTGCTTCAGTCATGTCTGGTTCTTTGTGACCCTATGGACTGCAGCCCACCAGGCTCCTCTGTCCATGGGATTCTCCAGGCAAGAATACTGGAGTGCATTGCCATGCCCTCCTCCAGGGGATCTTCCCAACTCAGGGACTGAACCTGCATCTCTTATGTCTCCTGCATTGGCAGGCAGGACTCTTACCACTAGTACCAGGACAGGTAAAAGAAAAATATGCTGGCCTCAGAAAGCCATGGCCTTGGGCTTTACCACCTATACAGAGCTAGGAGACTAGGACTTGGGCTCATGCAAGACAGGATGGAGAAGACCCTTCCCTCTCCTGCTTCATGAAGCTGGATCCCTTAAAACGGTGCCTCCTCTGTGACAGTGCAGATTAGAAAACTATATCTATCCAAAAGCATAGGATACAAACAAAAAAACGTGTCTGTGTTCCAAGTGGGAAACAGTATTCCCTGAGAATGTGTAACCATGGGGTCACGCTTTATGTGGGTTTGAATTCCCATTAATATTATTCATGTGCTTTGGAATGCTTCAAGATGAAAACTAAGCAAAAAAAAAAAGATTCATGCCAGTGGTATCTCTGAGCCATTTGGTAGAAGCAAACAGAAACTTACTTGGAAGGTACAGCTTCAAATCAAGCTCCATAAATTTTCCAAAATTAAAACTTATAATCCCAAAGTTCAAAAGCCATGAACACATGACCAACAGTAAGCAAGAGTCAGAATAAACAAAAGAACTTAAGATATTACTATAAAAATCTGATAAAGATAAATACTTTAATGAGTATTAAGAAAGAATCCAAATATCACAAAAAGAATAAGATATTCTTTTTAAGAATTCTCCAGGCCAGAATACTTAAGTGGGTAGCCTTTTCCTTCTCCAGGGGATCTTCCCAACCCTGGGATTGAACCCAGGTCTCCCACATTGCAGGTGGATTCTTTATCAGCTGAGCCACAAGAGAAACCCAGAAATATTGGTGTGGGTAGCCTATCCCGCTCCAGTAGATCTTCCCAACCTAGGAATCAAACCAGGGTCTCCTGCATTGCAGGCAGATACTTTACCAACTGAGCTACCAGGGAAGCCCTATCAGAATAAACAAAAGAACTTAAGATATTATTATAAAAAGCTGATAAAGATAAATAGTTCTAATGAGTCTGAAGAAAGAATCCAAATAACACAAAAAGATTCAGATACATCTGAAAATAAATGACAAAGAACTTCAAGAAATTAAAAATATATCATTAAGATTAAAAATTCAATGGATAGATTAAAGAACAAATTTGACATAGTATTAGAAAGAATTCCAAGAAATATATATTAAAAATTCCCCAGCATGATGCACAGAGAAATAAATGAAATTTTTTTAAAAAAAATTTTAAGAGACATAAAGAATAGAAGAGAACGGTTCAATGGAAATTTTATTGGACTTCCAGGATGTCAAAATAGAAAAAAAAAAATGCAAGCAATATTCAAAACATGAAAATACAGTGGCTAAGAATTTTTTTAAAAAAATAAATAAAAAACACATATCCTTACATTGAAGCAGTCTTCAGAAAGACAAATTAAATAAGTCCATACCTAGGGGAGTAATAATAGATATCAAAGACAAAGGGAAAAAAATAAAGTGGCCAGAGAAAAATATCTAAACTAGACAACCCACTGGAATAAATATTGGGCTTACAAAAGCCTTCTCACTGGCAACAAAAGAGGCAAGTATCTAAATGCAAAATATAAAACTATAAAACTTTCAGAAGAAAAAAACAGGAAAAAATCTTTGGCAACTTGGGTTAGACAAAGGATTCTTGCTGCTGCTAAATCGCTTTAGTCGTGTCCAACTCTGTGCGACCCCATAGACGGCAGCCCACCAGGTGCCCCCGTCCCTGGGATTCTCCAGGCAAGAACACTGGAGTGGGTTGCCATTTCCTTCTCCAATGCATGAAAGTGAAAAGTGAAAGGGAAGTCGCTCAGTCAGTTGTGTCCAACTCTCAGCGACCCCATGGACTGCAGCCTACCAGGCTCCTCCGTCTATGGGATTTTCCAGGCAAGGGTACTGGAGCCATCGCATTCTCTGAAAGGATTCTTAGATACAACCAAAAAACACAATTCTCAAAAGAAAAAAGCATGATGAATTGCACTTGAAATGTTTAATGCTCTTTAAAAGACACAGTTAAAAGAAAGAAAAACCAAGCTACAGACTAGGAGAAAATATTTGCAAATCATATATCTGACAAAAGACTATTTACTTATTGTTGATTTTTCAGAGTTCTTTATGTATTCTAGAGTCTTTTGAACATAAACTTTCCAAAAAAGATATGTGAATTGTAAATAAGCACATAAAAACACAACATTATTAGTCATCAGAGAAATTCCAGTTATACCCTCAATGAGATACTACTTTATACTTATTGTATGTATGCAAATATTTACAGCAGCTTTATTCATAATCACCAAAATCTGCAAACTACCCAAATGTTCCTCACCTGGGGAATGAATAAGCAAACTGTGGTCTACCCACACAATGGAACGCTACTAAGCAATAAAAAGATGTGAGTGAACGAGCATCAACATGGATGAGTCTCAAACACATTGTGCCAGCAAACAAAAGCCAGACTCAAAAGCTACTTTTTTTTTAACTTCATTCATATGACCTTCTGGAAAAGGAATAACTATAGGGACAGAAAACAGATCCAGAGTTTCCAGGGATTAAGAGTAAGGGAGACTGTTTATGACAGGCTAGGATTTTTGAGAGGAAATGATGGAACTGTTCTATATTGTGATTGTGATAATATCACTCCACACACGTGCCAAACTCAGAATTAAACACCAAAAAAGAGTGAATTTCACAGTATGTAAAATGTTTAAATTAGAAGCAAAGAAGTCAAAGATGCTATGTAAATAGATGGGAAGATTTACTATGATAAAGTTAGAAATTCTCTCCAAATTAATCTATAAATTCAAAGCAATTTCAATCAAAACCTCAACAGTATTTTTCATAGAACTTGAAAACTGTTCTAAAATATAAAAACAGCAAAAAGCCAAGTACAGCTAGGACAGTCCTAGAGAAAAATATGATGGGGAGACCAATCTCATCAGATATCAAGAATTACTACAATGCTGTAAGAGTTAACACACAGTAATGATGCAGGATTAGATGAAACAAAACATAAGAGTTAAGCTTCTACTGTATTTCACAAAGCTGCTTGCAGGCTGGATTCTGGATATGTGTTAGTTTCATCCAGTTAGGTGTATCTGCATAAAATCTGTACCACAGAAATGAGGTAGAAGCCATCTTGCTAAGCTCCTGATATGCAGCTGGTCTCTTTACTGACTGAGCCACCAAGGAACCCCTATAATATTGACAAGAAATATCAAAGGCAGTCACCTCTGCATGTCTAGTCACCAGTTTTATGGTTCTGAGAGATGTGTAGAATATCAGAGGCAGCAACAGCAGCAGCTTTCAGATCTCTGGATTTTGGATAAGGTGGTGTGACTGGGCTTCCCTGGTGGCTCAGCAGTATGGAATCTGCCTGCAATGCAGAAGACACAGGAGACCTGGGTTTGATCCTTGAGTAGGGCAGATCCCCTGGAGGAAGAAATGGAAAATCCCACGGACAGAGGAGCCTGACAGGCTACAGGCCATGGGGTCACAAAACAGTTGCACGTGACTGAGCATGCACGCAGTGTGACCTGGGAACCAATGATCCAAGAAAAGTCCCCTCCATGATTTCCTTTTCAGCTGGCCCTCAATTGATTTAGGAGCTGAATTTCTTGTATTCAATCTGGAATACATTCTAGGCTGGAAATGCCTAGAATGCTTTCTATTTCCAGCATTAAATCATGATAGACAATCCTCTAAGAGTTTCGTAATGCAGTCTAACCCATAAGTCAAAAGAATAAGTGAGAAAGGAGTCATAAAACTGCAAAGCAAATTTTCACCATAAGCTTCAAAATTTTTGTTTCCCACAACCTTAAGACAAATAAACTGCCCCACATCACAGAGAAAAACAGATTCTTTTAAAAAAAAAACACACACACACATTGGAGTGGGTTGCCATTTCCTTCTCCAATGCATGAAAGTGAAAAGTGAAAGGGAAGTCGCTCAGTCAGTTGTGTCCAACTCTCAGCGACCCCAAGGACTGCAGCCTACCAGGCTCCTCTGTCTATGGGATTTTCCAGGCAAGGGTACTGGAGCCATCGCATTCTCTGAAAGGATTCTTAGATACAACCAAAAAACACAATTCTCAAAAGAAAAAAGCATGATGAATTGCACTTGAAATGTTTAATGCTCTTTAAAAGACACAGTTAAAAGAAAGAAAAACCAAGCTACAGACTAGGAGAAAATATTTGCAAATCATATATCTGACAAAAGACTATTTACTTATTGTTGATTTTTCAGAGTTCTTTATGTATTCTAGATAGAGTCTTTTGAACATAAACTTTCCAAAAAAGATATGTGAATTGTAAATAAGCACATAAAAACACAACATTATTAGTCATCAGAGAAATTCCAGTTATACCCTCAATGAGATACTACTTTATACTTATTGTATGTATGCAAATATTTACAGCAGCTTTATTCATAATCACCAAAATCTGCAAACTACCCAAATGTTCCTCACCTGGGGAATGAATAAGCAAACTGTGGTCTACCCACACAATGGAACGCTACTAAGCAATAAAAAGATGTGAGTGAACGAGCATCAACATGGATGAGTCTCAAACACATTGTGCCAGCAAACAAAAGCCAGACTCAAAAGCTACTTTTTTTTTAACTTCATTCATATGACCTTCTGGAAAAGGAATAACTATAGGGACAGAAAACAGATCCAGAGTTTCCAGGGATTAAGAGTAAGGGAGACTGTTTATGACAGGCTAGGATTTTTGAGAGGAAATGATGGAACTGTTCTATATTGTGATTGTGATAATATCACTCCACACACGTGCCAAACTCAGAATTAAACACCAAAAAAGAGTGAATTTCACAGTATGTAAAATGTTTAAATTAGAAGCAAAGAAGTCAAAGATGCTATGTAAATAGATGGGAAGATTTACTATGATAAAGTTAGAAATTCTCTCCAAATTAATCTATAAATTCAAAGCAATTTCAATCAAAACCTCAACAGTATTTTTCATAGAACTTGAAAACTGTTCTAAAATATAAAAACAGCAAAAAGCCAAGTACAGCTAGGACAGTCCTAGAGAAAAATATGATGGGGAGACCAATCTCATCAGATATCAAGAATTACTACAATGCTGTAAGAGTTAACACACAGTAATGATGCAGGATTAGATGAAACAAAACATAAGAGTTAAGCTTCTACTGTATTTCACAAAGCTGCTTGCAGGCTGGATTCTGGATATGTGTTAGTTTCATCCAGTTAGGTGTATCTGCATAAAATCTGTACCACAGAAATGAGGTAGAAGCCATCTTGCTAAGCTCCTGATATGCAGCTGGTCTCTTTACTGACTGAGCCACCAAGGAACCCCTATAATATTGACAAGAAATATCAAAGGCAGTCACCTCTGCATGTCTAGTCACCAGTTTTATGGTTCTGAGAGATGTGTAGAATATCAGACGCAGCAACAGCAGCAGCTTTCAGATCTCTGGATTTTGGATAAGGTGGTGTGACTGGGCTTCCCTGGTGGCTCAGCAGTATGGAATCTGCCTGCAATGCAGAAGACACAGGAGACCTGGGTTTGATCCTTGAGTAGGGCAGATCCCCTGGAGGAAGAAATGGAAAATCCCACGGACAGAGGAGCCTGACAGGCTACAGGCCATGGGGTCACAAAACAGTTGCACGTGACTGAGCATGCACGCAGTGTGACCTGGGAACCAATGATCCAAGAAAAGTCCCCTCCATGATTTCCTTTTCAGCTGGCCCTCAATTGATTTAGGAGCTGAATTTCTTGTATTCAATCTGGAATACATTCTAGGCTGGAAATGCCTAGAATGCTTTCTATTTCCAGCATTAAATCATGATAGACAATCCTCTAAGAGTTTCGTAATGCAGTCTAACCCATAAGTCAAAAGAATAAGTGAGAAAGGAGTCATAAAACTGCAAAGCAAATTTTCACCATAAGCTTCAAAATTTTTGTTTCCCACAACCTTAAGACAAATAAACTGCCCCACATCACAGAGAAAAACAGATTCTTTTAAAAAAAAAACACACACACACACATCGAATTAGAAATTTTGAGAAAAGATAGAAAGACTAATAAAGATAACAAAAGGAGTCACAGCCAGGTAATGTACCTACTAAATACATACCATGTGGTCTTGATCCAAACTCTGCTTTTTAAATTAATGAATCTTTTTCATAGTAAGAGTCAATGGTGGCATAGTAGATATTGGAATACAAAGCTCTCTTATGAAAGAAGCAAAGTTAACAAATGAGCATTATCAAAGTGCAACTATGGAAAAATAAGCCATACTCTATCCCCCCTCCCCCCAAAAGATGGGAAAGTAAAGAAGGAAAGAGTATTTTCACATTAAAAGATCTAAAGCAACAAACAAGAAATCTATGAGTGCTCCCAGAACACACCTTTTAAAGAGGAACCTTAGAAGGGGATGTTAGCAACAGCTCTGGTTTACCAATTGCTAGAGATTGAAAGAAGTCGTTTATATCATTTCTAAACAGCAAAGTACCTTGAAGGATGCTGGTTCCGGTGAGAGCACCTCCAAAGAAGCATTTGAACTTTGGCTCCCAGGACGTGTTCTTGAATTTGAGGCTGGTTTTGAAATCCCATCTAAGTTTCCCTTTATAATATCCATTGATATCCTAAAACAAAATTTTAAGCAAGCTGTGACTTGTATGTTTAAATGTTTTCATCACTGTTAACATTCAGCTAACTCAGAGCCTTTATTAGAAGGATTATGTTGCTACCAAACTCACAGGACCCTAACTTCATCAAAAGATGTCTATGTCCACGGATCATTTTACATCACTGTAAGTGGAAAAAACATGCTGCCCGGGATGTTAGACTCTGAAAGTGGCTGTGCAGAAGTGAATGCCATTCAGTGGCTTTCTGCATCTCCAAGAGAAACACTTACTGTGTCCTAAGCCTTAGAAGACACTTTCAGAGAACCACACCTCTCAGCCAAGACTCCTGCTTCATAGTAATAATTTCCCAAGGCCTCTACTTGCTTTTGGTTTTACTTTCCTTATTCTAGCTCAGCCTTCAGCCTGGGCTCCCTCTCAGCTCTGATTTCTCCTCTCTTCCTTGGTACCGAATCTTCATGGAGTACCTGCTGCTGCTGCTGATGCTGGTAATCACTCTTCTATCAACCCTGCCCTTCTAAGACCCACAATTCTACTTCTGCCCTGAAGCAACAGAGAACTGAACCTACTCTATCTACTAGAGGACAGACTTTCATTATCTGGATACACATTGCCAATCTCCTCAACTATTTTTCGGGTAACACCATCCAAAGGCCTTATACCAGACTGGCTGCTCTATTCCCAGGACTGTTTGCTAAAGCAGGAGATAGCAGGGTGGTTTAATCTAATGAGGAAACTTGAGTATTGCCAGCACCTCGATCCTGCCAAACTATGCCCTTGATCAGGACCATCCCAGAATTGTTCAGTAACACTGGGGTGGCATACATGCCAAATAAAATGGAAGAAACAGAGAGAATTTCAGAGTTTGCCTTCTCAATACTTAGCTTTGCATATGTGTGACTGGATATCTTCCAACAAATCCTTTCCTAAATTCCTACTGGTTATGAATCAAACCATTTCTCTCATAAGAGAATAAAGGCAACTGCCTCTGGCCCAGCAAGTGAAACAATGTCCTTTTCTTACCCTACAAAATGACTCATCTGTCTTTCTCTTTTTGAACAGGGAAGGCAGAGTCCAAGGAAGTTCCGGTCACAGGAGGAAGCCCAAACATGAACAACCCCATGCTCCTCCAAGGCACACAGAGGAATAATATGATTTAGCTCCCAACCATTCAATGTACCGAGGCGTCAAGGACCAGTAGGTCAACTCTTTCCATCTCAGCAAATGAAAAAGGCATTGATCCCAACATTATTCAACTTTGTAAAAGGGTTTTGGGCTCACTCAGGAAGGCACTGACATTATTATTGTGGGATGACGGATCACCCTGGCCCGTCACATCACAATCAAAAAGCGTAAGTCACTGAAAGGCCAAATGTCTTGTAATGCCCTAAGCAGCCTGTCAAGGGAGACTTATTGCAGTGCACAGAGGGAGCAATGAGATGGAAGCCTGTGCGGAGCCCATATAATACACATCAATAATGGGAGGGGCACAGGGAACCACCACTGACATGGATCAGCTAAGAGGCTCCAGAAATCTCTCAGTTTGCTTTAGATATAGATCTGTTCCTTTATGTTTGCTCCTGAAAATCATAAATAAAACACACTTCCCAGGATGGGTAGGGATATAACTAACAATCTCATGATTTGGCCATCTAGAAAAAAGTATGGATAAAGGGCAGTGAATTAGGAACTTAGAGATGTATCTTAGTGTATTAGAAAACAATCTCAGTAGCCACAGAGAAATTCCACAAGAAAAATAAAAAATTGTACAAGAAAGCAAACAATCAAATGACAATTAAATACTTTTAATTATATAAGCACTGAATATTGATTTAACCAAATACTGTGCTTAATTATATTGAGTGTATGTGAGAAGGATTATATAAAAGGAAATGTATAAAAAATCTAATCTGTCAAAATGGGAAATCAAAGAGAATATCCAAAACTTGATAAATCTAAACAATAGTTAAACAAGCATAATGTTTACAAGTTCAAGATATTTGTCCCTGAAGGATGTGACATTTTTTTCCATTGTAAATATTATAATGTAGTTTGACATATTTTACTATATTACTTTATTAAAAGTTTTTTTAATTGCTTAATATAAAATATGAAATCTCCAAGGAACTGGAAGGAAACATATATCTAATTTACATAATAATGAGGTTTTTTTGTTGTTTAGTTGCCAAGTCCTGTTCGACTCTTTTGAAACCCCATGGACTACAGCTGCCAGGTTCCTCTGTCCATGGGATTTCCCAGGCAAGAATCATGGGGTGAGTTGCTATTTTCTTCTCCAGGGGATCTTCCCCACCCAAGGATCAAACCCACGTCTCCTACTTGGCAGGCGAATTCTTTACCACTGAGCCACCTGGGAAGCCACTTTACCACAGGTTCAGTGGTAAAGAATCCGCCTGCCAATGCAGGAGACACAGGTTCCATCTCTGGGTTGGGAAGATCCTCTGGAGGAGGAAACAGCAACCCACTCCAGTATTCTTGGCTGGAGAATCCCATGGACAGAGGAGACTGGTGGGCTACAATTCATAGTGTTACTAAGAATCAGACTCAACTGAGCATGCACAAACACACCTGGGAAGCCCAAAAATGAGGTTAGTGACTTACCAAACAGGACATCAAGAGCATAAGTCAAAAAATAAGAGACTAATAGACGTGATCACATAACATTGACTGCTCTTGAGTATCAAACCAAAAAGAAAAAAAAAAAAACTCTAAATTAAAAGATAGATGAGAAACTGGAGGAAATATATGCAATATAGATAATATACAAAAGATTAATACATTTACATATTTAAAGAGCTCTTATCAACAAGGAAAAGAAGCATTCCAATAGAAAACTGGCAAAGGGCATAGACAAGGAAGGCAGGCAGGAAGCAGGAAGGAAGGAAGTCAATATCCTGTTTAAAAAACAAGACCAATTTCTCTAGTTAAAGAAATATACAGAGAGGGACCTGAAAGATGATCACAAATCAAAGAAGTGACAATGGTGGGTTCTGGACTAGTAGGTTCATGTATGTTCTTGTGTCTTCTTTTACCTTTTGCTTATCTCTACTTGCTGGTTTTCTAGTATCTTAAATTCATAATTAAAGAATTTATTTATTGTAGTGAATTTTCTGGCATACATTAAAATATATTCAAAAATAAATAAAAATCACCCAGTATTCATCACCCTGAGCTAAACACTGCTGGCACATTTCTTTTCCATTTTTACCTTTTATATTTTTTCAAAAAAATTGAATCCATGTATTTCTCACTTAACAATAAGTGATCAGCATTTTCTTATTACATTAAAGATAGTTCTAAAATAGAATATTATTCAGTTCTTGATATTCCATTAAACAGAAGGATATATGACCAGATTCTAACTTGCAACAAATCACTATTAAGAGGTACAAAGTTTTCATAACATTTATTTCAAGTGAGATTAATTTAAACTTTTTCATATAGGCTTGTGAGAAATGCATCCACCATGAATGATTTAAAACCAAAATGGGGACACCGGGCCAATGTAATTTGATGTTTTGGGATGAATGAAAGAATCAAAAGAAAATTAATCCTCCTCTGTTTAGTTATAATGAATAGCCAGCCTTTTTAAAAAGGAGAATTGCATTTATTTTCATGATTTTAATGTGTAAAAACTATTTGTGTTTTTTTTTACTTTCTATATTTGTTTATTATATAAGAAATATTTGCCTATGAGAGGGGGAAAAAAGCAAATAATATAGAACAATGTAAAAGTTTTTCAAGTTCAACTTACCCTCATCCCAAGAAACACAGTTAATAGATTTTTGTAGGTCTTACTTTTTTAGGCATATGCAAACTTTATATCCTTTAACTACCTATTCGTACCCAACACAAACACACACAAATGGCATGGTGCTTCACAACTTGCTTTTTCACACTTAATGCATTTCAGAGACTTTTCTGTACCACCACACACAAATACATTTCATGCTTTCAAATCATGGCATAATACTCTATTGCATAGATGTAGCATTTTAAAAATCATTTTCATTTAGCTTTTATATGGAAGATTTGCTATAAAAAGTAAAACAAAAATTTACTCAAAATTGATCACAGGCCTAAAAGAAAAACTCAAAACTATAAACTTTCTATAAAATATGAGTGATCATGGGCTAGGCAAAGATGTCTTAGATACAATATCAGAAAGTGAAAAGAAAGTGAAGTCGCTCAGTCGTGTCCGACTCTGAGACCCCATGGACTATAGCCCACCAGGCTTCTCCATCCGTGTAATTTTCCAGGCATGAGTACTGGAGTGGGTTGCCATTTCCTTCTCCAGAGGATCTTCCCAACCCAGGGATTGAACCTGGGTCTTCCGCATTGCAGGGAGACGCTTTACCATCTGAGCCACCAGGGAATCCCTTGGTGGACAACATCAGAAGTATGACTCATAAAAGAAAATACTGATAAATTGGAATGTATCAAAGTTTAAAACTTCCACTCTTCAAATGATACTACTGAAAAGGAAAACAAAAGTCAAATATTGGAAGGAAATATTTGCAAAACACATAGCTGACAAAGGACTTACAACTTGAATATATAAAGAAGTATCAAGACTCAATAATAAGAAAGATTTGAGCAGACACATCACCAAAGTTGTATAGATAGCAAGCCAGCACAAGAAGACGGTCAACATCATTAAGCCATGGGAAAAATTCAAATTAAAACCATAATAAGATACTGCTACACATTCAAATGGTGAAAATTACTTTTTTAAGAAACTAACAATACCAAACGCCGACAAAGCTGAAGCAACTGGAACTTTCATATATTGCTGGTGATAATACAAAATGGGATAGCAGTGTTGCAGAACCGCTTGCCACTTTCTTACAGTGTTCAACATACACTTACCTTACGACTCCACAATCTCACACTTGGATATTCACCCAAGGAATGAACATTTATAATCACACAAAAATCTCCACATAAAGGTTTATTGCTATAAACTCCATTAACAACTGCCCCAAACTAGGAACAATCCAAATGTCCCTCAGCTAGACAATGAATAAGCAACTGTGGTACATCCATACAATGGAACACTGCTCAGCAGTACAAGGAAACAAACTACTGATACAAAACTTAGGCAAATCTCAACTATATGTTGCTAAGTTGAAAGAGGCCAGATTCAAAAGTCTCCATAGTATTTGTTTCCAATTATATGACTTCTAGAATAGAGAAAACTATAGGGACAGAAAATGGATGACTGTTACCAGGGCTGGGCATAGGGAAGGGTTAACTACATAAACCAGTATAAGGGGATTTCTGGGAGAATGATGCAAGTGTTTTGTATCTTGACTGTGATGGTAATTACATAAACACAAACTGTATGTGTTTGTCAAAGCTCACAGAACTGCAATATTAAAAGGGTAAACTTTACGGTGTGTAAAGAATACCTCAATTTTTAGTTAACCTCTTTGTACAAATTTTTGCTTAGTTATGTTTATATATCCAGAATATAAAATTGAACTGCTAAGTCAAAAAAAAAAAGCAATATGACCCAGAAATCCCACTCCTGGGCATATACCCAGACAAAATTATAATTCAAAAGGATGCACGCACCCCTATGCTCATAGCAGCACTATTTACAATAGCCAAGACAGAGAAACAACCTAAATCTGTCCATCAACAGATGAATGGATAGAGAAGAGGCAGGGGAAAAGTGAAAATGAAGTCGCTCAGTCGTGTCTGACTCTTTGTGACCCCATGGACTGTGGCCTACCTGGCTTTTCCATCCTTGGGATTTTCTAGGCAAGAGTACTGGAGTAGGTTACCATTTCCTTCTCCAAGGGATATTCCTGACCCAGGGATTGAACCCAGGTCTCCCGCACTGCAGGTAGATGCTTTACCCTCTGAGCCACCAGGGAAGCCAAAGACATGGTACATATATACAATTATTTAGCCATTAAATTCATTATTCAGCCATTAAAAAGAATGAAATAGCGCCATTTGCAGCAACGCGGATAGACCTAGAGATTATCATATTAAGCAAAGTCAGTCAGAAAGAGAAAGACAAATACCATATCACTTATATGAGAAATTTAGTACAACACAAATGAACATACATAAAACAGAAACAGACTCACAGATACAGAGAACAGACTTGCGGTTGCCAAGGGGGAGGGGAAAGAGGAGAGGGGAGGAATGGGAGTTTGGGATTAGCAGAGGCAACCTATTAAAAATAGGATCAATAAACAACAATGTCCTACTGTATAGCCAGAGAACTATATTCAATATCCTGTGACAAACCATAATGGAAAAGAATATGAAAAAGAATATACATATATATGTATGTATAACTGAGTCACTGCTATACAGAAGAAATTAACATTGTATATCAACTACACTTCAATACTTTTTTTTAATTGTTGAGTCAAAGAACACTTGAATTTCAAATTTTGGTAAACTACCAAATTGTCCTACAACAGAACTGTACCACATTACATTACTACCAACAGGGTATGCTGAGATGAAAGCGTCTGTTTCGCTATCAGGGCCAATCTGATTATGTCAAAGCTTTTCACATTTGTCAAGCTGGTACATGTCAAAAAGTATCTATGAGTTACATTTCTTTAGTTACCAAAGAAGCTGTCTCTAGTCAAATGTTTACTGCCCACCTTTTTTTTTTTTCCCCCTGTGACATACCTATTCGCATCCTTTGTCACTTATAGACTATTTTAAATGGCTGGTAATTAATTTGTAACACAAGTTCTAGATCTTATGGGCTAGGACAGTAGGAGTCCTTGGTACTAGGTCTTACGGTCAGGAACGTTTGCTACAGTGTCCAGGAAATCTTGGCACAGCCTTCGAGGAGACTGAAGCTTCTCCGAGGTCAGACCCACCGCTCCCTCCCAGGACTCCGGGCCGGCCCCCCGCTGACACCCTCCCGCCCATCCCCAGCCCAGCAGCCAGATGGGACTCCGCTCCACTCTTTCATTGGCTTGCAGTCCGGCGACAGAGCTCCGCTGCTAATCTGTGTGGCCCTCACCTTCTGGGCGAAAACTAGTGTCCAGTCGTCAGACCATTGATACTCAGCGTCACCCACTGTTCCCCGAAAGGGAGGGGTCTTTTCCCGCCACCGCAGTTTCTCTTTCTCTACAAGTGGAAGAAGCGGCGGGTCCTAAGCCCTCCTGCCTCTCGGAACGCCGTTCCCTTGGCAACCAGAAGCGGACGCTTCCAGTCTCGCGATAGGAGAAAAGGACAGTACCATCTAGAAACAAGACGTGGGAGCCCAAGAACGGCTGCGGCACAACCTGACGAAACCCTGAGACCTGGGGAATCTCTGCTGTCTCCTCTGTCTTCTGTCTTCTGGGCGGACGTGGAGGGTGTGGAATGGTTCGTTCGTATTTAGGTTGAAGCCGGAACGAGGATGTATGGATGTTTGTATGTCCTCACTATTAATATGATGCTCTACAGGTCAGCTCACCCTCTCCGAGTTCAGTTTGCTTCTCCGTAAAATGGGGAAATAATAATTGCTTCCTCACAACATTGTTGTGCGCTCAAAAACAATGTTCTGTGAAGTTCTTAGTAAATGTTGGATGGCATGTAAATAAAAAAATAGTAGTTTTTGCCCAGATTGGACTACAATCCAAAGAAGGTAATAATTGCTTTTGCACTTTGTTTCTTTTGTGGTTCTATAATTCTCAGAGCATGAAGACTATTTCCCTGGGTCCTCAAACTGACTTTTCTTCATCCTCAGTGCCATCAAATGTCTGCTTCTTCCAATATATAAGCAGCATTTTACAGTTTACAAGACATTTTCAATACATGGACCTTTTAGCCTCATTGTTAGGTGGTGAGGTATGTATTCTGTAAGTATTTTTCAGAAGATCAAATAGATAAAAGTGATGTGTGCAGACTAGGGCAGTGGTGGTTGTAAAAACCTGACTGTAAATGTCATCCATGTACTTCTAAATTCTGCAATTCTATCTCCAGCTCTGAAATCCACATGCTTATCTGACTAGGTGACATCGATGTAAGAAGGACCTCAAACTTAAGATGTCAAAAAACTGAACTTCTCCACGGTCCCTCCTCCACCACACCTTCTTACCTATCTTACCTAATCAATAACTGCATCCTGCCAGTCTCAGGCCCTCCTTGGGGCCTGAGATAATAATTGCTTCCTCAAGGTCCTCCTTGTTAGTATTTCTACTCAAGAATTTCTTCCCAACATTTCTCAAATCTTTATATGTTTTTCCAAATTAAAAGAAAGTCAGTTGAGAAATCAGGAAAATTGGACAGAGAGTTCTAATTCTCCTGCAAGAGTTAAACCTTAGCAATCAACATAGAGATCCACTGATACCAAGATAAATCAAAAGCAAGGGCAGGAAACACTGTGAGTCAGAAGCTGAGATAAACATTCCAGGAATTAGAACAGGAGCACCTGAGAAAGAGGCAATCACAATTTAACCAGTCAATTTTGCTTGCCATTATGGGAAAAGGGGTACATCAAGGCTGTATATTGTCACCCTGCTTATTTAACTTATGTGCAGAGTACATCATGAGAAATGCTGGGCTGGAAGAAACACAAGCTGGAATCAAGATTGCCAGGAGAAATATCAATAACCTGAGATATGCAGATGACACCACCCTTATGGCAGAAAGTGAAGAGGAACTAAAAAGCTTCTTGATGAAAGTGAAAGAGGAGAGTGAAAAAGTTGGCTTAAAGTTGAACATTCAGAAAACAAAGATCATGGCATCTGGTCCCATCATTTAATGGGAAAGAGATGGGGAAACAGTGGAAACAGTGTCAGACTTTATTTTGGGGGGCTCGAAAATCACTGCAGATGGTGATTGCAGCCATGAAATTAAAAGACGCTTACTCCTTGGAAGGAAAGTTATGACCAAACTAGATAGCATATTCCAAAGCAGAGACGTTACTTTGTCCACAAAGGTCCGTCTAGTCAAGGCTATGGTTTTTCCTGTGGTCATGTATGGATGTGAGAGTTGGACTGTGAAGAAAGCTGATCGCCAAAGAATTGATGCTTTTGAATTGTGGTGTTGGCGAAGACTCTTGAGAGTCCCTCGGACTGCAAGGAGATCCAACCAGTCCATTCTGAAGGAGATCACCCTGGATTTTCTTTGGAAGGACTGATGGATGCTAAAGCTGAAACTCCAGTACTTTGGCCACCTCATGCGAAGAGTTGACTCATTGAAAAAGACTCTGATGCTGGGAGGGATTGGGGGCAGGAGGAAAAGGGGACGGCAGAGGATGAGATGTCTGGATAGCATCACTGACTCAATGGACGTGAGTCTGAGTGAACTCCGGGAGTTGGTGATGGACAGGGAGGCCTGGCGTGCTGCGATTCATGGGGTCTCAAAGAGTCGGACACGACTGAGCGACAGAACTGAACTGAACTGAGTGCGGTAAGTGTGTGTTTCTGCACAGTCTTCTAATAGTCATTCTTGCAAGTAAAATAAATGTTAATAAGTTTATACTTATTGTATACTTTACACAAATTCTATGAGTGATAGTCCAAGGAACAAGTTTTTATTCAAAATAAGTTCTTAAATGGGCAATTTCCAACCCATGATTATGTGAAGCTCTGTTAGCCTTGCTTGGAGATTTGTGTGTTACATTATTCAAATGGTACCCACCCAATAACGTTCTCTGTGTACTCCAATATTTGAATATTAGCTACAGGCTACGTCTCTTATAAATGTTTTTAATAGTTCTTATTTTTTAAACAAGTGCTTCAGATAGCATGATAATGAGTAAAGAATATGAAGAAGGTTGGAAGTGTTTTAAGAATAACTTAAAATTTGGAGGGCTCCTAGCAGTTCTGATTTCTTGTTTCTGCATGCCAAAGATTAGTATCTGTTGGGAATTTGGAAATACTACTCCTTCTCCTTGTTGTTCTTCCAATATGAATAAACACACATACAGACACGCACATGCACATACATTGCCTGGAACACAGTTCCCCAGCCTTCTGTGTGGTTGTTTCTTCTCTTCCTTCAGGTGTCTGCTTCCTCAGGTGGGTTTTTCCTGACCACCCTACATTAAATAATAATTCCCATCTCTGTCCCCCCCTAAGCTGTTCTATTTGGCAGGGAGCTAAGTGGTGTCCAGCTCTTTGTGACTTTGTGGCCATGGACTGTAACCTGTCAGATACTGTCCGTGGGCTATCCCTGGCAAGAATACTGGGGTTGGTTGCTATTTCCTTCTCCAGGGGATCCTCCTGACTCAGGGATCCATCCTGGGTCTCCTGCTTAGCAGGTGGATTCTTTACCTCTGAACCACCATGGAAGCCCTACTCTGTTCCCTTGATACTCTTTTATTTTTATATAAGGAGGAGAGATGCCACTGTTTGGATTCTGATACTAAATGGGCTTCCCTGGTGGCTCAGATGGTAAAGAATCTGCCTACAATGCAGGAGACCTGGCTTGAGATCCCTGGGTTGGAAGATCCCCTGGAGGAGGGCAAGGTAACTCACTCCAGTATTCTTGCCTGGAGAAACCCCATGGGTAGAGTCAGACATGACTGAGCGACTAAGCACAGCACAGCACTAAACAGCTGGGTGACCTTGGGTAAGTCCATAGATTTTTATGGGCTATAATTTCCTCACTCTGTGCTAACTCTGTCAGCTGGAACCCAAAACTCCAACAGGCTCCCAGGTGATGCCAATACTTCTGGTCCACAGATCACTGAGTAGCTACAGACTAATCTCCAAATGCCCGCACAATGCTGGTGTTTCATGAATAAAGGCTTTTCTTTCCATCTTTGTTTTTGGTGATCAATGGTGCTTCTTCAGAAGACAACACATTTCAGATTTCTTGAGGGAAAAAACAACTAAGAAAAATCAGGGTTGTGTCCAGTGCTCATGATTAACTGTTTTCATTTTTTTAAAAACTGTTGCTTACACAGCATAAAATACATATAAAGCAAGTGACTAGAAAGTTCAAGTGCAGTAGAAATGCAGTGTCCTTTTACTGTTTGTAACCTTTCAAACTAAGTCTCCACTGATAACATTTTGCATAAAACTCACCTCATCTTGAATTGCTTTCTATCATACTCATTTCGTTTATTTACCTTCTGCTGCTTCCCTTTTATAGATTGTTGAGAGACAGTATGTGTCTTGAGGGCAAACTTTTAAAAAATTATATTTGTTCTGTATTCAGTTCAGTCGCTCAGTCATGTCCGACTCTTTGTGACCCCATGAATCGCAGCACACCAGGCCTCCCTGTCCATCACCAACTCCCGGAGTTCACTCAGACTTATGTCCATGAGTCAGTGATGCCATCCAGCCATCTCATCCTCTGTCGTCCCCTTCTCCTCCTGACCCCAAACCTTCCCATCATCAGAGTCTTTTCCAATAAGTCAACTCTTCACATGAGGTGGCCAAAGTACTGGAGTTTCAGCTTTAGCATCATTCCTTCCAAAGAAATCCCAGGGCTGATCTTCAGAATGGACTGGTTGGATCTCCTTGCAGTCCAAGGGACTCTCAAGAGTCTTCTCCAACACCACAGTTCAAAAGCATCAATTCTTCGGCACTCAGCCTTCTTCACAGTCCAACTCTCACATCCATACATGACCACAGGAAAAACCATAGCCTTGACTAGACGGACCTTAGTCGGCAAAGTAATGTCTCTGCTTTTGAATATATCTAGGTTGGTCATAACTTTTCTTCCAAGGAGTAAGCGTCTTTTAGTTTCATGGCTACAATCACCATC
>SJYT01000501.1:128324-139476 GCA_006410635.1 Cephalophus harveyi
CTGCGATTCATGGGGTCGCAAAGAGTCGGACACGACTGAGCGACTGAACTGAACTGAACTGATATACATCTATACTTGTAATAAAGTTTAATTTATAAATTAGGCATAGTAAGAGAATACTTGAATTGCCAGTATCACTACTTCTGTGCTTTGGGGCCAGTATTAAGTAAACTAATATAACCTTTATTAAGTAACCCATTATTAAGTAAATTAAATAATGTAAGTTTACTAAATAAACTTAACCATTAAGTAAAGAATAATAAACTTTAAGTAACCATTATTAAATAAACTAGAGGTTATTTGTGATCCTATGAACTGCAGCACACTAGGCCCCTCTGTCCCTAGGAATTCTCCAGGCAAGAATACTGGAGTGGATTGCTATGCCCTCCTCCAGGAGATCTTCCCAACCCAGAGATCGAACCCAGGTGGATTCTTTACCAGCTGAGCCACCAGGGAAGCCCAAGAATACTGGAGTGGGTAGCCTGTCCTTTCTCCAGGGGATCTTTCCAACCCAGGAATCAAACCAAGGTCTCCGGCATTGCAGGCAGATTCTTTACCAGCTGAGCTACCAGGGAATGCTATTTGAATATAAGCATTGTAAAACCCCGTGGATCTGATAAATGAGTGGGTTAACTAAGTGACTGGTGGGTGGATAACAAATACAGCTTGGATACACTGACCAAAGTGTTATATCCCAGGTGGGACAAAGTGGGACAGCATGAGATTTCATCTTGTTACTTGCAATGCATGCAGTTTAAAACTTGTGAGTTATTTCTGGAAATTTCCATTCAATAAATAAATTCAGACCACAGTTGATTGTGGGTAACTGAAACTGTGACTAGGAAGATAGCTACGGTATACTATACAAATGAGATCTAATTTACATTTAAATGATGTGGGCCACTCATATCAGTTTATTCTAGCAATAGAATGCATATAATATAATGATTGTAGTAACAAATGCATGTAGTATATAATGTAATCATCCTTTGAAATTTTTCCTAGGTAAGCGATGTTAATGATGACGTCAGGAGGGCAGCAGTAGAATCACTTGGGTTCATTCTCTTCAGGTAACAATTTCTAACTTCTGATTCTGTTTATATTCCATTTCTATTTGTAATTAGTAGTTACACAGCAACTAACTCTCTGAGAAATCTATCTAGGTTCAGAATGTGGACCATTTAATAATAAAGTTAGTGTTGTTCCTCTGAAAAAGAAGCAAGTATGTTTTGAGAGATTGGGATGCTATTTGAGAAGTAGCAGTCCTCTTCTCGTGTATTGATATATTGGTAATTCAAATGGGATGCTATCTTTCATACCGTGTAGAGTTCTTGAAGCTCTTTAATGAGAGTGAAAAGTAATAGGCTTTGTTAAAATGCAGAAGAGTGAAAATTTTGCAGATATGGAGATGCCTGTGGCGTTATAGTATGGTTGTCATCCAGGGAACACACTCTGAAACCAACCTGCCAAAACTGAATCTTGGCTCTGCCACTTACTGAGTCACTCAAAGTCTGAGTGACTTAGAGCTTGTTACTTAGCCTTTTTGAATTTCAGATTCCTAATTTGTAAAATTCAGTAAAAGAGGTAGAGTAATAGTATCTAAGACTGTTTTTTGACAATTAAGTGAGTTAATATATCTAAAGCCTTTACAATGGTATCTGGCACTAGTAAGTGCTAGTCAAGTGGGTGTGAGTAGTGGCAATTGTACTAGTGGCGGTAGGTGCAATAACACCTCTTAAAATAGTTCTGCTCTCTGATCTCGCATAGTTTCCTTTCCCTAAGGTACTTTAAAGTGCAACACAGGAAAATTAAAAGTACTTCTTTCAGCTCTTTTTTTGGATACTTCTGGATATTGGATACTCTTTTTTTGGATATTGTGGTGAAATTGCACTGTAATGTAGGGATGGGAATCTGAAGGAACAAGTAAGATGAGTTTCATGTTCTTTTAATCTCTGGTACAGATTTTCTACCCCAAGTTCCTGGAATGAACCTTTGTTGTAAAGGTTGTAATGTAATTCAAGAAATATATATACATATATATTTTTTCCAATGAATATTCATTCAACATCCACTGAACTGGTTAGAGGAACGTCTCTAAGATGCAAAGTTAGCCATTTACTGCAGACACTAAATATTTTTTTCCTATTTTGGATAAAAATGTTGGCTAAAACAGCAAAGCACAGATCCATATAGCATGCTAATAGGTTTCTCCTTTCACCAGTCAGTTTTGTTGAAGGAGGTTGTTTAACAAAATACTAATCTCCTTCAGTGTATTATCCTCTAACCCTCATTTGTCCAGCTTGTTCACAAAGACACTGGAGAGCTTTCACTAAATCCTAAAGACGTGGTGTTTATACAGATCTGGTTTTCTTGCCTGGGAAATTCCATGAACAGAGGAGCCTGGAGGGCTACAGTACATGGGGTCGCAAAAGAGTTGGATACAACTTAGTGACTAAACAATTAGTCTGGTACCTCTAAAACAGAGTATGTGGTTAATTGGTTATTACTGATTTTAGTAAATTCATAGAAGTATCAGGTGTTCATTGATTTCTTTTCTAAGATCTGATAAAACCTATTTGTATTAAGCTATTCCATGTTTTTTCAGAGGATCTACAACAGACCCCACAGTTTAAATTTCTTGATTCCCATCCCTTTTTTCTCTTTTCGAACGTTAGGATATTTGCCACTTAAGTCCTTTTGTACCTTTGCCATTTTCTGTTTTTCCTCAGATTTGTCAGCAATGGTTCTATAATTATATTCATAGGTTCTATTTCAGGGATGTGATTCATTTAGCTTAGAGACTTGAGCCCATTTAAGGTAGCCAGTCTCTTCACCTATTTTACATTTTGATCAGTTTTAACAACATTACATTTTCTGGTCTAAAAATCATTCTCTTGAGACAAAAGATGGAAGCAGAATAGAAGCTGAGTAGTTCTGTTTCCTTTCTGTTGTCTTTGGCATATCATTCTAGCCAACCTGTGATGCTAACTTTTCCTTAGTTTTGCTCTAAGTTTAGACACAATTTAAAAACAAAAATAAATGGTTTTATTTTTGCCTTTCAGGAAGGGTTTTTTATGAGAAGATAATTTTCATATGAGAAATATATTCTTTTAGGTGTACCTTTAGTAGATTAAAGGGGTGATAGAGTAGAGAATGGGAGAAGGCAATGGCAACCCACTCCAGTACTCTTGCTTGGGAAATCCCATGGGCGGAGTAGCCTGGTAAGCTGCAGTCCATGGGGTCTCTAAATAAGAGTCAGACACGACTGAACGACTTCACTTTCACTTTCACTTTAGTAACTATTGGCCTGTATAAAGAATCTTACTCATCAGAGTCTCTTTATTTATTCATTATCGTCTACTAATTCTTCCTGTTAGTCACCTTATATTTTATATCATATAACTCAGTCACTTCATGTGTATATTCTGCTACACAAGAAATTGAGTTTTCATGAAAACTGTTTTTTTTCCCTTTTTAACCTGACCATGCATTGATCTCTAATTAACAAAATTCATTTCTGCTCTTGTATTTACTGTAGCTCACACATGTGGTCAATTCCCAGTTTCAGCAGCAGATGTCTTCCCTGAGCTGCTTTTAGGCTTTGCTAAGATCTCTACCAAGGCTACTACCAGGGATACTCAGATCCAACTAATGAATTATAAACCCATTCAGGGTTTTGGTGTGTGTGTGTGTTTCCTTCATAATATGATTCTTACAAGAAGTAGAAACTAGGAAAGATGTTAGGAATGCTTTTGTCTAAAACTTCATGGATGAAGAAAATTAAGTAAATAATCAACTTGTCTAAGGTGCTGCAAGTTCTCAAATTATTAATAACTAGTAAATGATACGGAGAAGGCAATGGCACCCCACTCCAGTACTCTTGCCTGGAGAATCCCACGGACGGAGGAGCCTGGTGGGCTGCGGTCCATGGGGTCGCTACTAGTCGGACACAACTGAGCGACTTCACTTTCACTTTTCACTTTCATGCATTGGAGAAGGACATGGCAACCCACTCCAGTGTTCTTGCCTGGAGAATCCCAGGGACGGGGGAGCCTGGTGGGCTGCTGTCCATGGGGTTGCACAGAGTCGGACACGACTGAAGCGACTTAGCAGCAGCAGCAGCAGTAAATGACACAGACTGGATTTATTCCACATCTAGCAGTGCAAAGTAAAATAACAAACAGATAAATAAATTATGTGCCAGAAGTTCAACCAACTCTTGAGCAAGCATGGGCAGCCATGATCTTATTTACAAATTCATTAAAGTTTAGGTTGCTGGATTAAAGTCCCATGCCTCCAGTTTACACATGCTCTTTGAGAAACATAAGGTTCATGTTCCCAAGACTGTTTTCATTTGCTTTTTCTTCCTCTAGTAAACCTGCCTCTGTTCAGTAAATGCCTGGTATGAGCCATTTAACAAACAGCTATAATTCCAAGATCCAGTTCTTTTGTGTGATATCCAGATACTCTCCTCCCTACTCCCTTTCATCAAGACAGTTTCCTTATCAGTGCGAAATTGTGGCTGCATTTAACTAAAGTGAAAGTGAAAGTGTTAGTTACTCAGTCATGTCCTACTCTTTGTGGCCCCGTGGTCAATAGCCCACCAGCCTCCTCTGTCCATGGAATTCTCCAGGCAAGAATACTGGAGTAGGTAGCCATTCCTTTCTCCAGGGGATCCTCCTGACCCAGGGATTGAACCTGGGTCTCCTGCATTGCAGGCAGATTGTTTATCATGGAAAGTACCAGGGTAGCCCACATTTAACTAAGCCAAACTGTAAATGGCAATCTTAGCTTATCTTCAGATGTGATCATTGTTTTATACTCTTATTTTTAGACCTCTTATCACTGTTGTTCTGTGTTATGCCTTATGCTTTTAAGGCCTTGAAGACAAGGTTAATGCTTGTGTGTTTTGTTTATTTCATTCTTGGCATAGCTTTGCATGCAGTTAGGAACTAAATAAATTCTTATGGTAGCATTATTTTTTTGTATGGTGACATTATTTTTTTCTAAACCACAAGTTTATTGATTTAATAATTTTATTTCATTTGACTATCTTAACATTTAACCAGTGTGCTGGATTGTTTTAATTTTCAACTATACAAAAATGATTTTTTATTAATAGTAGAATAATTTTGCCCAAATAAAGAAAATTGGATAATCTTAATACATAATTCTTAAAGAGATGATTTTTGATACATGATATAAAGTTCTTTATATAATTCTTGGTATATTTATATTTTCTTCATCATCTTACTCATCATTATATTAAAATTGTGCCATTACTGCTATACATAACTGATTTGCTCTTCAGTTTTGTCACCTTCATTTTCGGTGAGGAGAAGTGTATCTAGTAAAATGATGGATGAAGACTGAATGGTTGAACCTTGGAGCCTCATTGGGCTCTGGTACATGGCAGGATTAATGCCATTTCGCATTCCATGTTTCATAAAAAATATAGAATTCTCTGCCATTGGATTCTGAAAGTAGATATTACTGGAGCATTTTCCAAGGGTTTTTACTCGGTAATTGCAGGTGAGGTACCGGCCAAATGCATCCCGAAATGTCTTGTTGAAGAGAGTGTAGACCAGAGGATTCACCCCTGAGGAAACATAGCCTATCCACACAAATATCTCCAGGAGCATGTTGAGAGTTGTCTGGTTGCACGAGTCACATAAAACTAAAGTTACATTTGTAATAAAAAAGGGGCACCACATAAGTAAAAAGAGGAAAAATACAATCCCGAGAACCTTTGAGGCTCTCTGTTCATTGGAAATGGTCTGCACTGACTTTTTTCCTACTGTGGACATTCTTCGCATAAGTATGTCAGCACTTGTATTGGGCAGAGTTTTGTCCTTGTGAAGACCATCCAGCATTGCCACTTTTTCCGGTGATGAGTAAGGTGTTTCATCCCTTTGGAAAACTGTGGACACAGTCAACCATGTTAGGCGTTGAGGTGGCTTGTATTTGACCAAATAAGCTTTCTTCTGTAAAGCATGGATAGTGAGAAAGTAGGTGACAATCATGATGGCCAGAGGTGTGAAGAAGGAAGCCAGTGAGCCAAAGAGCATGAAACTGCCAAAACGATCCTTTGTCAGCCCACAGGTGATGTTGTTTGGGTTAGCCACATCAGTTTCTATCCCTTTAATAGGAACTGGAAGGGCAATGCCTAAGGAAAGCAAGATAAACTGAGTTATGACCTTTGATTAGATCCTTTTAAAGTCTGTCTTAGTGACATTTCACTATTAGTATATGTTAATTCCTGGTACCCGCAAGGCAGAATCAAAGCACTTAATCAATGGAACATTTGACAAACAGAATCTTAAGTAGGCAAACCTGCTGTTTTTAAAGAGACTCGTTAGTGGTTTCAGTTGTATAACTAAAGCATCCCTAAAACTATATTGTACCCATGTTATAGAGAATGTTTTCATTTATTCTCCACTTCACAGTATCTATTTTTGTTTTTTGAGCTATCCCAGATTAAGGAAAGGAATATGGGAGAGAAGCTGCTTTTATCTTAATATCCAGTGTGATTGAGCTCAAAAGACTTAATACATTCATGCAGTATCTTAGTTGTGAGTTGATACCTATTTAATCTCTGAGGTTACACAGTTTCATTTAAGACAGTTTATCTTTTGATATTTGTGAATGTCTTTTAACTTTTTCTTTCTGACTTCTTAGGGAAAACTAAGGGTTCGTTGTTTTTAATTAAATGGTACTTAAGAGTTTGTGGATCATGAAATTTATTTTCAAGATTGCGTTTTCCTCCATTAGAAATGAAAGAAATATATTTCATGCTAATTTTCTTACACTTTAAATATTATGAAGTAGGTATTTAAATATGATCTTGCTTATTAGTGAAATAGCTTTTTAGAGAAGAGAACACAAGGGTTGGCCCTAATCCTTTCCCTTTGAACAGCAAATATTTTAAAGTAAGTCTGAGTTAATTGATCTTTAGACGCCTCTAGGATTCTTGAGGTATCATAGAAGGATTCACTTCTCTGAATCTGAACATATTCTTGTCATCTACATCGCCTTTTTATTGTAGCGTAGAGACCTTGACAAGAATGTATTCCTCAATCCCTTTCTAATGAAGACTGCTGCTTTGTCTGCTTTTTCTCAGATACACCACCAGAAAGATGATCTGTATACTTTCTGTTCTACACTAGGGGTCAACAAACTGTGGCTCAGTGGCCAAATGTGGCCTGCCTTCCATTTTTGTAAATAAAATTGTGTTGGAACACAGCCATACCCGTTGTTAATATATGGTCTGTGGCTGCTTTTGTTCTACTGCCGCTGAGCTGAGTAGTTTTGACAGAAATCATACAGACTCTGTAAGACCAAAACATTTACTCTCTTGCCCTTTGCATAAAACTTTAGCTGGTCCTTCTGGCCTATTACTTCCAGTAACCATTACACTGTTCTCAAAGCACGTCTCTTTCAAAGCCTATGTAAGCTACTTACACTGTTCTCCATCTGGATCCTCTACCAACCTCCGGGACATATTGTCTGTCTTCCTTAATGGTTTTAGCCCTTTGCTATAGTTTTCTGTCCCCTGTTCCATTCTATCATCGTCCATAATTTCATCCCATTGATGACTCTAACACCCAAGTTTATATTTCTTGAACTCTTCACCTCCAGTTATTTGTTTGCATTCCTGAAGCCATCCATAAGTCCACTTAAAATTATTCCATATCTAAAATCATGAACGGTTATTTCCCTTTCTTGTCCTGCTGCTCTTCATTACTGTAGACCTTCTTTTCACAGTTATCTTGAGCTCTATCTAGTTCATCCTTCTCTTTTTCCCACATTCCATTAACTCCCATGAAGGCTCATGTTACCTTCTCAACCAACGTGTTGGTCAGTAACCTTTGTCTTCTCTGGTATTTTTTTACACCTTACCCTATTACTCTTCTTTCAACCTTACTGTTGTCAGGTGTTACCTGGGATAACTAAATCCAGAAGAAGAAAGTGAACTCTTTTCAGCACTTTATAGAGTTTAAAAACTGAACTAACACTGTTATCTACCTTTTCTTTTACGAAGTTGTTAAATTGTCATTGGTTCTATAGCATAGAGTGTGATGAAGTGAAAATGGCATTGATCTTGACCTTTGTGCTAAAATAAGTCTTTAAGCCAACCATTTAAAACCTCTCGGTTTCTTTTCTCATCTATAGAAGGAAAAAATAGGTTTGTAAGATCCCTTGTAAGCTGTAAATCTGAGGTCATCGTTTTATTCTTTTCTTCCTGTATACTTACTATTAGACCGTCTTCCTGAATGAAAAGATTCTTTTTCTTATTTTTATATTCTTAGTGTCTAACATATAAGCACACAATATAAATTTGATCAGTTTTATCAATATAAATTCATGTCATCCAGGCTTAACCAAGGTACAGCTTCTACCAACAGGCTCTATATTGGCTTGAGTATATATTTCAGTTTCAGATGTTTTAATTCTTAGGGAGCTGTTTCTCCTATTTTCCCTCCACCTTTGCCCTGTCCCCCATTCCACCCCTCGCTTCCACCCTGCTGCAACACACACTGTTTCCCTTTCCTTTTCTCTCATTGCCCTGAGCTTACCAAAAAAATAGGGGGTTTTTGACATGAACTTCAGTTTTCCTTCTCTCCACTTTAAATTTTGGCAGTTGTCACCCATTATCTCTGATGCCCTTTCTGTAGCTTCTTTTTTAGGGGCCTCTTCTGTTCTATCAATCAGCCTCTTTCCCCAAAGTTAGCTTTTTCTCACTGCTTGCAGATAAATAGACTTCTCCTTGACTCTTAATTTCTTCCCAACCCAGAGTAGTAACACTCCTTAGTTTAACCTCCAGACTTCAAAAGAGGGTTGGTCTTGGTATCTTTATTCCAAGAATATGTAGGTCATTTTCAATATCTTGCTTTCTTTTTTTCCCTAACCCCCAGTGTCTTTTTTTTTTTCTCATTAGAGAGAGAAGTCACATCTTTACTTGATTTCTTTCTAGCATTTCAAGTCTCTCTTGATTTTTTTCCTCTTTGAATTTTCCTTACTAGGAGGAAGTGAACATACTGGACATACTGTTAATGATCATAGTAACTGTTGTGAATCTGTTTGTTTTTGTGATACTAACTTATAAAAGATTTGAGTTACCATTTATGCTTTATTTCATGCTCAGATACTGTAATATAGCAGGTATCTTTGAGTATTAAAGATGGGCACAGGGGCATAAAACAGTTAAGAAATATAATTTCTTTCAAAAATTATTTCTGAACATCATTTGTATCTCTTAACATTTCTAATTAAACACTTTCAAGGACTTCTTTGGCGGTCCAGTGGTTAAGACTCCACACTTCCACTGCAAGGGGGTACAGGTTCAATCCCTGTGGTTGGAGTTCTAAGATCTCATATGCCATGCAGTATAGCCAAAAAAAAATTTATAAACGTGTTCAAAACACTTAAACAGACACTGCAAACTTTTTCAGATTTAGTCTTCCTGCACGTCAACAACAAGCCATGAACTTTTCTGCTTTTTCACCCTTTTTCTGATATGATGGTTTAGAAGCTATATGATGAATGTAATGTTATGAGGAGTTTGTATTGCTGTATCACTGTCTACCAGGCCTGATAATCTCCTAGCCAAAAGGAACCAAAGGCCTGTATACCCTACCCCACACCCTGGCATTCCCCACATACCTATTGAAATCAACCACACCACGATAATCTTGATGAATGCTGTAGCTCGTGAGTTATATTGATTGGCCTGGATTGGCTTTTTGATGGCTATGTAACGATCCACTGAAATGGCGCAGAGATGCAGGATGGATGCAGTAGAAAAAAGAACATCAAGAAATAACCAGGCAGGGCATAGAACAAGTGGGAGGGGCCACGTAGCCTCTGAAAGAAAGAAAAAAACAAAAACATATTCTCCTGCAGTTTCTTTTTTAACTGATACATATTTTTTAACCTTTTTCAATATTCATCTGAAATTTTACAACTTCCAAGAAGACTTCAGATAATAAAGTTGATGATATATATATACATTTCTGTGTATGGTAACATTTAAATAGATTTTGTTTTGTATAGTAATTACAGCTCTTTCTAAATCAGTTTAGCATTTTTAGCATTATTTTGACCTTTGCTCTTTTGTCTATTTCTTTTGTAATATTTAAAAAATGTATATAGTGTTAACAGCTTAATTTTGCTATTCTGATAAAATTTATTTTTAATCTGCTATTTAAAACAAACACACACACCTTTTGACAGATAGAGGAAGCAGTGTAATGTGGCATAAAGAGTATTAGCATGGCAGTTCAGGCCTGGGATTTGGGCTCATTTCTGGCATGAACTAGCAGCAGCAGCATGAACCTTGTTTATAGCAAACTCTAATTTGGTGAAATAACTAAGTGGAATGACTTGAGTTTTCCTTTTGACAGAAATAGTTCTGAAATAGAGTTTGCAAAAGGAATGGCTTTAGGTTATTCCAGAGAAAAGTGGATTGTTACCCTTCCAAAAGTCCATCCTTCACTCTAAGCACTTGAGATATAATACAGATTTTTGGTTTAAAAAGAACATCTCATTATTAGGCATGGTAATTCATTTATTTAACAAACTCTTATTTAAAAAGCATGTATTCTATATCTCGTACCTATACAGTCTTAAACACTTTAGAATATTAAATTTTTTAAAAAAATTTCAGGTTTAGGGTATGCTATTGAATATTCTACATAGTTTTCCAATAAACTTATTTAGAAGAGTATCCATACATATATGAATTTGATAGACTATACATTGTACATATATACTCACTGCTATATTTTTTTGCAGTTTTAAAACAACTAAAATTTATTATAGCATTTGCCCTAGAGTATTTCAGTTCATTTTATAAACACACAAATTTTAGAACTTCCTATAAAAGCACATTGCTTCTGTGTAGAACAAATGCCATACATATGAGATTATCTAAACCCTTTTTATGGTTTAATTGTATGTCCACTGACGAAATGTAAACTACTTTTCCTGGTTTTTGCAAGTGTATCTGACTTTGACAGGTATAAAATAATTGAGGTAATTGGAGGGGGAACGAAGATTATCTCAGGATTTCAGAGCACCAAGAGACCTTTTAGTTGTAAACTGTTTAAATTCAGGAGGCCTGAGGGGTGGAGAGAGGTTAGTATTCCAGACC
>SJYT01000501.1:139623-202947 GCA_006410635.1 Cephalophus harveyi
TATTCCAGACCCCCACCCACCCCCACCCCGCCAAAAAAAAAGACTATAATTTAGGGAAAGATGTTTTAGATAGACTTGAATATGTTTTTCTTTTTTTTTAAAGAATCAAATAGGATCTCAGGCTTTTCCTACTTCATTGAATTGGGGTGGGGATAAGGAATGGAGATGATAAAATTTAGTCACTGAGCTGGAAGGGACCTTAGAGATTATATCACTGATTTTGCAGATGGGTAAAATCAGGTACAGTTAAGTCTTTAAATGTGAGAGGGAGCATTTATTTATCAAAATTTTACTAAAATGTAAAATGTTCATTGGAAGTGTTCCTTAGGACCTTGCTACTCAAGATATGCTCTTCAGATCTGCAAGGATCAGCATCACCTGGGAACTTTTTAGAACTTCAGGCTCTTGGACCTCATCCCTACCTGCTGCATCAGACTGCAGGTGAAGGAAATACCTTAGGTGATTTGTATGCAGATTAGTATTTGAGAAACACTGCTTTCTTGAAAAGGTTGTTTATTGAGTTTGCTGACATAGGATAGGCACTCAGAATCCCTCATAAAAAACTTAATGGGAGACTGCTCAAAATAAACAAAAGAAATAAAATATGGCAGAGATACTTGTGTTTAGGAAGAGTCTATAATCAGTTAGATTTTCTCCCTCTTAGCTGTGGTGTTCAGTTTTCTTTTTAACTAGCGGGAAAGGACCTTGAACAGTCAAAGGCAGCAGTGTATTCTTTGACCTGAGCTTAAGGAAATTAATGGCCTATAGAGCGAAAAGAATCATATATGACTGAGATAGTTTTGCAATGGAAACTACTTAGAGTGAGGCTACATTTTAAACTGTCCTGAAGTTCAGGTTTAGAACTGAGCAGCAAACAGAAAAATACTCAAATCTAGAGCTACAGACAGAGATTCTGATCATAGTTAAAGATTTTAAAAGACAGAAAATTAAGGTCTTATATCTTAGGCTTCCTCTTGTAAAACGTCTGCTCTCTATCATCTTTTAAATGGTTGCTAATAAGTTACACTTGTCTATTTAGCTATTTTAATTTTGGATTGTATTCTTTTCAGTTAACGTCTGGAAAATTCTGGTCAGAAATCTAGTAGCCGTGAGCAGCAGGCCACAACAGAACTCTCATATTAAAAGTATTTATCTCTGGAATTGAACTGTTTGACCTACATACTTCTAATTGTGAACTAAGAGGGAGAGCTCTTTAGTGTTGATTTTAGCTAAGCCTGTGAAGCCTTGCTAGCTTTGTTTTCCAGCAAAATGAATTTATATACTCTACAATTTTGGAGCAGAAAGGGGTTACTAAAATTAATGCAGATCATTAGAATGTTATTGCTTTAGTCAGTGCAATTCTTAATCAATTACAGTAGAAATGTTGAAGCGTGATAGAGAATTTTCTTTAAGAGACTGAGATTTAGAATTAAGAGTGATCTTTTTGTTTAACCTTTATGATTCCAGGTTTCATGAGATACTAGTGAGTAGGCTGTTTTTATGAAACTAACAAATGTAACAGATGATTGGATTAAATTAAAGAAATTTTTATACAAAGCCAAAATAATTGCCTAAGTAGAATTCATGTAATATAATAATTTATACAAGTTAAAAACAGCTCTAGATGTTCTCAGTTTATAAAAGGACTTTTCCTAGTACAGATATTTTCATTCTAAAATTGTCTGCTCAGTTAGTATTAATTTGACAGGTTCGAGGTCAGAAAAGTTTGTTACTACTCAGAGTAACTGNAATTGTCAGTGCTGTCCTTTTTTTTTTTTTTTTTAATTTAATTTTGTTAGAATATAAGGTTTCAGTGTACTTTCTTTAAATTTCCCTAAGATAACTGAAATAACTCCTATCACTAATAGTGGTAGTTAATTTTTTTTAATTTCCATAACCAGGGATACTTTTGTTTGTACAGACTTCAGAAATTCTGAAGATTTTTCCTGTAATGAAAGAAAAATGCACAAAATCTACTCCTGCATTTTAAAGTTACAGAAATTCTTAAAAATGCATTGATTTAGGTTAACACATGAAAGGCTATTTAAAAATTCACAGTATTTGAACTCAGGTCCCCATTTATAATATATGCAGTTCCAAGTTTATGAATGCATTCTTTTGAAAGCTTTTAAGAAGGCAACATGCATTTTCTCATAGAAGTAGAATGTTTTCAATAATGAATTAATGCAGTAATATTTTAAACAGTGGTTCCCAGTTTAGCTTATTTTTAAAAATCTACTAACCTTTCTATGCAGCTTAATTACTGATAGCAGAAATGTTTGGGGCTATGAAAGTTTATTTTGTAATTAAAATTTACATTTGAAAGAACAAAATGAAGTTGAAAGTGTGTGTGTATATAATAATTTTTTAAATATAGATAGGAAGATGTTCTACATCTGTCTCTTATACACATCTAGATGTGTATAAGAGACAGATCTAAGGGAAATAAGTTATCAGATACTTAAACTAAATTAATTCCTGAGGCTCTATTTTTTTAATAAAAGCTATTACAGAAGAAAGAAAACATTTAAATTGTATAATATGTATCATTTAATATGAAATATAACTTTTAAACAATATTGGGTTCTGCCTTGTCCCTAGACAAAATTCTATGGCCCTCCTGTTAGATCAAGTTATTTAAGATAAAAATGTTGCCTGCTTGCCAAATAAAACAGTTTTGGTTGACACAATTTCTCATTTCATTTGAGAAGGCAGAGTAAAAGAGGTTAAGAGTGTGAATTCTAGAATTAGTTCTCCTAGGTTCAGGTCATATCATTTATTTATTCCTATGTCCTCCCTTGTGAAAGGAGGATGACAATAATACCATTTTATAGAGCTGCTTTGAGGATTAAATACAGTGATACGTATGAAGTGTTTAGATCAACGTCTGGCATGCTGAAAGCACCCAGTAAATGTTAATTCTTATTGTTTGGCAGAAACTAGCCAACTAATTCAGCCTTTAAAACTCTCCCACTTATAAACAATGAGCCGTATCATCAGTATAAAATCAGTGTTTGTTCAGTGCTTGTCTTCCTGCCTGCGGTAGCAAAATGCATCCAATTAAAATGAAAACTCTACTTCGTGTAAGGGGCATGAGAACATGTTTGTTCAACTTTTAACTAAATTTGTCATGAAAGTATGCCTTTTACTAAAGTTGAATTTTAACTATTTATATCAAATATGGCTAAGAAGCATAAATAACCTATGTGCATTGGTATGCTTTTTTTGTTTTGTTTTTTTTTTGGGTGAGTTGTTTGTTTGTTTGGCTTTTCTTTTTAACTGGTATAGAAACCTGAATTTTTAAACCACAAACTTGGCTTCTTGATGACGTAAACTAATTTTCATCTGAAACCTACATATCCTTGGGGCAAGTTTTTAGTTTGTAAAGCTGAGTTATGCCGTTAGTTTGGAAAGTAATTGACATTAATCTGTGAATCTGGAACATAAAAGATTTCCCTCTTGAGGATTTAAAGACTATTTTTAAAGCCATTCCAAGGGGACTCTGTTCATTGATGTACATAGTTCTTGATACTGGAGCAGGACAAGTCCTAAATTGCCCTAACGTCCAAAAAGGACATAGTTTTCAAGTATGTTTTTTTCTTTAATCTCAGAAATTCTTATGTTTCTATATTTATCTTCTGGAAAAGACAGCTAGAGCAGTGCTTAAATTTTTATTACAAAGCTTCTTTGTTTTTGTTATTGTTTTTTCACTGCATTTGCGCATATGAAGGATCATGGGGTTAAATGTATAATATAGTGTTATTAATGTTTCGAGTGATTTAAAACTTGTGAAAATTTTACTTTTTTTTTTTTTTTTTAAATTTCCATTTTTCAGAAAGAAGTGCCTTTAATTGCTTTGCTCCCTTGTGTTTTCACTGTATAAATGAATAACTGATTTTTTTCCTCTTTTACTGCTATACGTTTATTTCATCTCTGGTCAAACTCACATCTAAACTAAATATTGTATTTAAGTATATAAACCCTTTGCATGTTGTACAAATACTTGCCAATTATTAGTATATAATACGTGCTGGGACCTACTTGACAATTTCACAAGATAGTGGCAGTGGAAGATTTAGCGTAGCCATTTTACACACAGGGTGCTCGAGTTCTGATATGTTGTTAAGTGACTTGCCTAAGCCAATACAAGAGAACCAGGATTCAAAGCATATGGTATTTTGCTTCAAATGAACCCCCATATTTCAGCCATTTTATATGCCCTCTTTCAGCGTACCACTGATACTGTTTCAACTTACAGATCATGAAACATTGTTTTAAATTTGTTATAAAGAAGCCAGTAATGACCAATGGATGACCAAATGTCTCCCTTTGCATTTTAAATAATTTGTTTAATGGGAGAAGGAAAAGTTCAGAGACATTCTTAAACTGTGAATAACCTGTCTTTTTTATACTGGCATATGATTCTCTTTTTTTCCTTTGAATTCTACTCAAATATGTCTAAGCTAAGCATCTTCAAGCCTTATATTATAAGCGACTAATTTGTGATCTTGGTTTTTAAGAATTATAGACAAGACAGTGAAAAAACTAGAAAGTAAAGGTTAAGTCCAATGCTCCCAAGGAGGAAGAAGTGACAGAAAAGTTAATGTAGCACAATTTATTTGAAAAACCGTGTTGTATCAGTCATTATAATCTTGGTAAAATAGAAATTCAAATATATAATCAAATATACAAATTATTGGTTAGATAAAATGTTACTCAGTGTAAAAGGCACTTTAAAATTGTCAGTGTCCTGTCTCTTATACACATCTGGCCCTCAAGAAGATATAATGCGTTACTTAAGCCTCCTATGATAATAACAACTCCTTTTTGGTAAACATTTTAAAAAAACAATCTTGAAACATCAAACCCAAATCACCTATTGTAATTAGTAAGTTTTAAAAGTGAGTCCCTGCAAAGTAATGCCATTAAGATAGGATATATTTTTTTTCTTTTAACTCTGAAAACATATGTCTTTTTTTTTTTTTTTTTTTTTAATTTAATTTTGTTAGAATATAAGGTTTCAGTGTACTTTCTTTAAATTTCCCTAAGATAACTGAAATAACTCCTATCACTAATAGTGGTAGTTAATTTTTTTTAATTTCCATAACCAGGGATACTTTTGTTTGTACAGACTTCAGAAATTCTGAAGATTTTTCCTGTAATGAAAGAAAAATGCACAAAATCTACTCCTGCATTTTAAAGTTACAGAAATTCTTAAAAATGCATTGATTTAGGTTAACACATGAAAGGCTATTTAAAAATTCACAGTATTTGAACTCAGGTCCCCATTTATAATATATGCAGTTCCCAAGTTTATGAATGCATTCTTTTGAAAGCTTTTAAGAAGGCAACATGCATTTTCTCATAGAAGTAGAATGTTTTCAATAATGAATTAATGCAGTAATATTTTAAACAGTGGTTCCCAGTTTAGCTTATTTTTAAAAATCTACTAACCTTTCTATGCAGCTTAATTACTGATAGCAGAAATGTTTGGGGCTATGAAAGTTTATTTTGTAATTAAAATTTACATTTGAAAGAACAAAATGAAGTTGAAAGTGTGTGTGTATATAATAATTTTTTAAATATAGATAGGAAGATGTTCTACATATTGTATGTTAAAATATGTTGGATTTTCTGCTCTTATAGCTAAGAATATCTTGGGCCCCGAATATTTAAATACAAACTTAGTTTTCAGCTGCTGTATGGCTGCTGTTTTCCTGTGAAATACATGAGATTATCACATGAGATTATTTTGTTTATCAGCTTACTTTAATGTAAACTTTGCCTTTTAAGATTCCTTAACTTTCTAACTGTTGGTTAAGTATCTACAACAGTATTTTGCAAATACTAATAGATGATTGATATTTATGAACTCATGGATTTTAAAGTTAAAATATATTTCAATCTCATTTATTCAACATAACATGTCAATTAAATTTTGTTGTAGTTGGGATGAGCATTTTAACATTTTCTGTATGCCTAACAAAGCACAATTTAAAGAGTAACTTCACACATTAAACTATTGTGCACATGGAGATAAGAATTTGAATTGGTGCCTGTACAGTCTTTACCAAATATGCATAAATGTTCCAACATAATCCTCATTCACTTCTTTTAAACTTTATTCAGGATTAAGATTGTTCAGGCTCTCCTGTAGAGTAGATTTCTCAATCATTTTCCATGATTGTGTGTTGCACTAGATTTTTACAAACTTACAAGAGAGGGGATAGATAGCGAATACTAATGAGAGAGTCTTTTAAAGCAGAAAAGACATTACTGTTTGTCCCGCCAAAGAATTTAACACCTAGCTAAGAATGGGAAGTTTTAGCTTGTCACCATCTGATTTTATTTGAGGGATCAAGTATTAATATTAGATACCTTTCTATAATTATAAACATGTAACATTTAACCTGAATACAATCAAATATGCAATTTAATTCTAGTTAACAAATTTTACTTCTATAACCTGAAATATTTTTATCTTCACCATATAAGCAATTCTAAAAAGCTCTATTTGCTATAAATAATCATCATCTTCAGCAATTAATGAATGGACTATCAATTTATGTCAAGCATTAAATAAGTTATATACCCTCTTAATGCTGATTCTTGAGAGCCTTCATAATCCATCATCAGAATTGTATTTACCCAAATTATATAACTAGAGATGTTATGCATGAATCATAAACTACTTGCATCATTTTAGTATCATTTTCTTTTTTATTATGACAAACTAAAATTTTAGTTCTAATTATGTTTTAAATTATTGTAATAAGTCAGATTTGGTCATTTATTTTAATAACTTAGAGGTCTTATTCTTCTAACATACATCAAGGACATGAATGGTCAGAAATCATAAAAATTAAACAGATGGATAATCTCTTGGGATTTTCTGAGCCAGACCATTCCTTCAGCAACTAAACATAATTTTTTGTTAACACAGCACATGTGTAACACTTAAAGTACACAAACTATAAAGAGCTATAGCAAGACTTTTCAGAACAATTCCAATTGAAATTTGAGTTTAGAGATTTATATTGGCATTTAGTGATTCAGAGATATTATTATTAATATTTAACCCAGCACATTAACTGTCACAATAGTGTTCTAGCTATTGCTTTATCAAGAAAAAAAAAGTACTAGTAATGGGATAAAGTATAGAGTCATCTGTTCTTCACAATAAATTTGAGGTAATACATTCAGAATATATGAATATTGCTAACTTGGATGACTTCTTAATGATTGTTTTAGGTGACTGAGAGGGAATAGAATTGTTTAAGAAATTATTTTTTGCTCTTTAAAACTGATTATCAACCATAGAAAATGATGAAAAATGAGGGACTGCTTACTCCTTGTATCTTTAAATAGTCCAAATTCACATGTAAACCCTGAATGAGTATCCATTTCTCTAATAGTATATCGTAGTTCTGTGGTTCGATGGCAGGAACAAAGTGAAATACTTACCAAACATTATTGTTAAGAGGGCAATCGGCATCACAAACAATCCAACCAGCAAGTCAGCCACTGCCAGGGACATTAGGAAATAATTGGTAGCATACTGCAACTTTTTCTCCAGTGAAACAGCCAGAATAACAAGGATGTTGCCACCAATTGTGGGTATTATCACCATGAGTATCAGAAGAGCTGCCCAGCGCGGCCTATTTCCCTGTTCCTCACCAGTCTGTTTCATTTTCTCTGGTATCGATTCTGTCTGTAATCCAGACCAGTTAGAAGAGATTAAGTGGTCAAATGAGCTCTGCAAAACATGCCCAGGACTTGTGCGTTGCTCAAATATTCTAAAAGAGAAAGCCATTCGCTGTTTTTCTTTGATTTGATCTGATTCCGGACACTGATCAGCATGGTCAGTAGCTAAGCTGGTCATCGGCTTTTTTAAGGCTTTGTACCCATGCCAAACACTCAAGGCCAAAGTTGACTCCTTCCTTAAAAAGAGAATTTCAAGTTCTATAAAATGAAAGTATACATACATCTGTCCATGTCTGTAGGTGAGGCCCGAGTGGTTAGTATTCTGCAGAGGCTCAGGTTTCGGAAGGCTTAGTGAAAGAAACTGATAGCTGTGAGGGAAAAAAAGACTATTTTTCAGTTTCTCTCCCTTTTTTTTTTTTTTCCTTGTTGTGGCAGAGTCAAGTTTGAATTTGAATGCCAGAGAGTTCTCCCTAGATAATAAAATATATCAATTGCATTATTTTCTTTATTTCTTAATAAAACCCAGTTTAAAAAAGCAGTTGAATTTATTAGCAGCCCCTCCCTTCTCCACAGGTCTCTTGTGCATTTGTGACAGTACAGCCAGTTCTTACAATCATATATATGCCTGATACGTTCCAATTAATGAAGTGGGAGATACTTTAATTTTTTCAGTGGTATAATGAAAACCTAGGGTGTTTCCTGACCCTTGATTGTCATTTTACCTTTACTTTATAATATGTACAGAAGATTAGAAACATCCAAACACCAAACAGAACTTTTCATACACACTGGCCTTCTACCTAGAAACACTCCAAGCCCCTCACCCACCCTGCCCCACCATGATTTACCAGCATAGGAATCCTTATTTGTAATTAGATTTGGTCTGATCAAGTTTATTTTAATACTCATATAAATGCCATTTTTATAAAACATTTTTATAACTCATTCTAAAAAACTGGGGTTTCTAGAGCTCCTTTATAGTTTGAAAGAAGAGGAGAAAGTATTCCTAGGATCCAGAAAATTGTTTTTACTTGTTTCATCTTTCAAAGAAAATATCTGTTGCTGCACAGATATTTTCCGAATTTATCACTTTATGCTGTTTGAACCAGTTTTTTTTTAAGTAGTAATTTCTTTTTTCTTAACCTTCCCAGTTTCTGAGGCAAGGAGGGAAGGCTAGGAGGAAAATTAAATCATTTTTTCATAAAGCCTTACAAATCCCACATTAAAATCTTCCTTTTAACATTTGTAAATTTTTCATTTTGGTTTTTAAAGCACTGAATAGAAATAAAAAATTATGGTAGCAGAGTTTTTCAAGAAAGATAAGGAAAAGCCTTTAGATTAACTCTATATTTATCTATTGGGTACTTACCTCTTATTTGCGGGTTACTCTGCTAAGCATGTCATCTGATGTACTCAGGAGACCTGCTTGCTGCTGTGGTGGGAGTCCTCCTCCCGTTGACTTATTCTGAGCCTCCAGCACTGGTGCTTGAAATCATACAAATGTGTTGTGTAGCTGTAAGCGTGCCAAGGAGGTTGTTTCATCTTCGATACATTCATTTTTAGAGAGTAGCAGCATTCATTATAATTCATAAAATCACCAGTTAAATATGTTGAACCAATTCATGATCCTTATTCAAGTTATATTCTTAAGAGCTGTCTTTAATTTGGGGGACTGTGATAAACTCTGTCATTATAGCTTAAGATAGTTTTGTTTTCAATTAACCCTAGGCTGTTTTTCCTAATTGAGAAAAAATAAGATACAGCCTAGAGATACTGGAGCTTTAATTCTGTGGAGATTCTGCCCAGTGAGCCTTAAAGTGATTTCCAGAGTTTTAATTTCTACCAGTGAAACATGTTTCTTATGCAGCTTTCATGCCTTTGTTGTGGAACATAATTAATTTGCTCTGATTACAACCTTATATAGAAGAACACAGGAAGGTTTGAATTCTACATGCATATGTAAGTTTTAGAAGAGACTTTTTCATTGCTTATTTTTAAAAAGATGACTTCTGGATTTGGCAGTTGACTCATTGGCAGGTTTTTTTTTTTTTTTCCCCTCCTATGGATATACTGGGAAAAGTATATGATAGGTAATGAAAATATATTTCTGCCTTATTTTAGAAAATTAGTGTAGAAGTCTTAACAGCTATGCTATCTAAGCATCCTTAAACTAAAAAAGACTAGCTTAGTACTAGAACTTCGGCATTTTCAAAGCTTCCCTTTAAAAGATTCTGTAATAGGGGACTTGCCTGTTGGTCCAGTGGTTAAGAGTCCACACTTCCAGTGCAGGGAGTGCAGGTTTGATCCCTGGTTGGGGAACTAAAGATCCCACATGCTACACAGAAATAAATAAAAGATCATCATAGATCACTCATATTTTTAAATTATTTAATTACTTCTCTGTTGGCAATAGCATTTACGCCGTTTCAAATTTATGTTCCTTAGCTTGTGTGAAAGTTACCAGAAAATATTTTGTTCAGTTCTATTGAGCACTTCAGATTTTATTCAATATTTGCTGCTTTATTTTAACTCAAACTTATTTTAGAAAAAAAATATTTACTAATAATTTTGGGTGAAGACAAAATAATCCTCAAGAACAATCAGATAAATTTTAATGTGCCAGAATTTCTCTTCAGGAATATGGAGATACCTTAAAATAGTGCTTTATTCTGAACCACAGTTTGGCTTCTGTGCTCATGCAGGCAGGCAGGTAGCTGCAAAATGAGTAATGTCAGATTGGAAATAGCATTATTATATTTAATGAAAAGATGTGTATGAAGTAAACCTTCATCAGTTTGTGTTTACAGATAAGTTTTTTAAAATATTCATTGAGTATATTATAAAAATACTGACCATTATTATTATATAATTCTGTGTCAATACTAACCCTTCTACACACATTCACTCACTTCTTTTTTTAAACCTTAACTAAAAGTAGTTAAAATTGGTTCCTAGAATGTTTTCATTTTATATTTGTATTTTTAATTAGCTTAATGGCTAGGGACCATAAGTAGTTAGAACAACTACTTATTGTTGTAGTTAACAACAACTTTGAGTTATTAGAAGCATAACTGACAATCAAGAGAGAAAGCAAAATAATAATACTAAATGAATGAGTAGATGAATCTAATTGACAAATAACTAAATCTGTGCTCTTAAACCTCATGCACATTAGGTAGAAGACTGTCTGTAAGTCACCACTTCAAATCTTTTTTACACTAAACACACACAAAAACTTGTCTTTCCCTTGTCTTTAATGAAAAAAACCATTTGCCCATGGTAGTAAATCTAAGCAGTACAAAAGAATATTCAGTGATAAATTCACTCTTAAGACAGTTTTAACAAACACATTTCCCTCTCTTCTCCAAAATAGAATAACAGATTAAAAGATGGACGGCTCTTTGGTAATAGTGAATAGGGCCAACTGAAAAAACAGGAATTAAAAAGAACAGGCATGTAGTTCTATTCAGAATAGAGACTTGTAGCTCTCATAACTCAGCCCTCCACAACTCTTGTTATGGTAATTGATATAGTGATGACTATCACATATTTAATAAAGCTTCAAATGAAAGTGAAAGTCGCTCAGTTGTGTCCAGCTATTTGTGACCCCATGGACTGTAGCCTGCCAGGCTACTCTGTCCATGGAATTCTCCAGGCCAGAATACTGGAGTGGGTAGCCTTTCCTTTCTCCAGGGAATCTTCCCAACCCAGGGATTGAACCCAGGTCTTCCTCATTGCAGGTAGATTCTTTACCATCTGAGCCACCAGAGAAGCCCAAGAATACTAGAGTGGGTAGCCTATCCCTTTTCCAGTGGATCTTCTCAATCCAGGAATTGAACCGGGGTCTCCTGCATTGCAGGCAGAGTCTTTACCAGCTGAGAGCTTAATCTTTTTTCAGCTCTGTTCTGGATGACTGGAATAAGTGAAATGCATTTTTTTTTTGAGATTTCAAATATCTGAAAACTGTGTAGAATATGTTTAAAGAACTAGATGAGTTTATTTAATTAATTTATCAAGAACTCCAGAAAAATTAATTCTTACTTAAGTAGCTTAAAGGTCAGTTTCAAACTCTAATCTGACTATAACCAAAACACTTAATTGGTGCCGTTTTTCCTAAAATACTGAATTTTATCCCTGATGCCTTTTGTTTTGTTGAACAGAATCTGTCTTCTACTTAAAGGGGCAGTGTAGTATCTTCTATAGGTCTAGGAAGGCAATTTTAATATCAGCCAAGCATAGCTGGCTAGTTGGCTAGTTTTTACCTCTCAGTCATGATACCTTTCAAACACTTAACACATTAATGAATCTTTGACAATATGTGGATTGTGTTCGGGGAAGGAAATGGCAACCCACTCCAGTATTCTTGCCTGGAGAATCCCGGGGACGGGGGAGCCTGGTGGGCTGCCGTCTATGGGGTCGCACAGAGTTGGACACGACTGAAGTGACTTAGCAGCAGCAGGATTGTGTTCACTGCATATTCATTCATGTGTAAAGCAGTTGTTGAGTTCCATTTGTTTGTGGAGATACAGTGAAGAACAGAATAAGCATGTTTTGCCTTTATATATAATTTATAATCTATGGGGGATGCAAACAGTGTGAGTGAATGAGTGAGTGAGTGAGTGAGAGTTGCTCAGTCGTGTCCAACTCTTGGCCACCCTGTGGACTGTATAACTCGCCAGGCTCCTTTGTCTGTGGAATTTTTCAGGCAAAAATACTGGAATGGGTTGCCATTTCCTTCTCTAATCAGACACTCCAGCCTGATCCTCCTAATCAGACACTCCCTTAAATATAAGATTACAGTCTCTCAGAAAACCTCCTATAGAGACACAGAACTTCAGATCCAAGTACTAACAGAGTAAATGAAAATCTCTCAGGTCTTCAAAGATTTCAAAGGGAGGAAAGGAAGCCAGGTTGAAAGAAGAAGGGGGAGGTGGGGGGTAAAAGGGTGGAAACAGTATACTGATAGAGAAGGGGATGGCAGCCCACTCCAGTGCTCTTGCCTGAGGAATCCCTGGACGGAGGAGCGTGGTGGGCTGCAGTCCATGGGGTCGCCAAGAGTCGGACGCGACGGAGCGACTCACTCACTCACTCACAATATAGGTATGGTAGAGGTAAGACTAGCTCCTTTAACAGGGCCTGCACTGCAGCTCAAATACATCTTGACATTTTTTTTTAATTTCTTTCTTATTCATTCTTTTTTGATGAGATCAGTGAAATGACTGAACTTTAGTAAGAGTAGCTGTTTTAGACTTAGTCTGTTCTGCTTAGACTCTTTGTGCTCATACTCCCCTGATGACTGAATTTACCGCTTATTTTCATGAAAGGCTTAAGCCAATCTGAAAGCTCAGTCAGCTTTCAACTTCTTAAAATGTCTTTTCATCCATCCTGTTCTTTGGGATCATGTTGTCATCCCTCTTTTCCATAACTAACTTCTACCTAAGTTCTTAATCCCAACTCTTTATGATATTATTTGCAATCTTGCTAAATAAAGTATCTTTTTCACACATAGAATCCATGCCTTAAATACTCACTTTCTCAGCTTTAACTTTTTTCTTGCAGACGTGCTCAGGTTTACCACTTAATGAAATATAAAACCTTTCTTTATCCCTTCAGTCTCTTTCCTTCATCATTTGACTTCTTTAGATAATTGCCTATCCTTTTTCCTTCTTACTGGGCTTCCCTGATAGCTCAGTTGGTAAAGAATCTGCCTGCAATGCAGGAGAACCTGGTTTGATTCCTGGGTCGGGAAGATCCCCTGGAGAAGGGAAAGGCTACTCACTCCAGTATTCTGGCCTGGAGAATTCCATGGACTGTATAGTCCATGGGGTCACAAAGAGTCGGACACAACTGAGCAACTTTTACTCCACTTTCCTTCTTACTCCCTACCCAGTCTGTAACCCTTGTAATCAGATTTTTATCCCCAACACTCTACTAAAATAACTCTGTTGTTCAGTCGCTTAGTTGTGTCCAACTCTTTGCAACCCCATGGACTGCAGGATGCCAGGCTTCCCTGTCCTTCACCATCTCCCTGAGCTTGCTCCAACTTTATGTCCATTGAGTCATTGATGCCGTCCAACCATCTCGTCCTCTGTTGTCTCCTCCTACTGCCCTCAGTCTTTCCCAGCATCAGAGTCTTTTCTAATGAGGTGGCTCTTCACATCAGGTGACAAATTTCAAACTTTTCCCCTCTATGTTCATGACTACAACCTTTTCCAAGTCACTGTTATATCTTAACCAGATTTCTGAGGTAACCTCTTAATTGGCCTTTTTTCTACCTTTACCTCTGGTTTCAGTAGAGCAGCCAAAATGACTGTTTTTAAACAAGTCAGATCGTATCATTCCTTTGCTTAGAATCCTGATAGCCCTTCATTTCACTCATAGTAAAAGCCAGTTTCCTATAACCTGCCCCCGTTTTCATCTGCTCTTCCCTCTTCACTACCGTCAAACTGTTGGCGTCTTTGCCCCTCCTCAAACATGCTGGGTGTCATTCTGCCACAGGGCACTTGCATGAGCTGTTTCCATTCCCTGTATTCTTCCTCTGGATAGCCACTTGGCTTACTTCTTCACTGCCTTAGCTTAAATATCACTTCATCACCGAAGGTGCCCTGACTGCACCAGTGAATGCTGCAAAATGCCCCATTCTCTTGGCTCTTCCAAGGCCCTTTACCATGATTTACTCTTTTTGTTCCCATAGAGCTTCAGCTTTTTACTTTATCACTTATTGTTTGTCTCCTACTAGAGTGTAGTCTTTGTCTTTTTTGTTTACAGTTCTGTTTGAGTTTATCCTGCTTGGAGTTTGTTAAGTTTCTAGTCTTTTCATCAAAATGTGGGATGTTTTTGGCCATTGTTTGAGTATTCTTTCAACCTTCTCTTTTTCTTCTCCCATTGGGACTCCTGTTATGCATATGGTGGTATGTTTTGTGATGCCCACAGGTCTCTTAGACTCTGTATTTTTTCATTCTTTTCTTTTTCTGCTCCTCAGATTGGATTGTCTCAGCCAACCTAACTTCAATTCTCAATTAACCTAAGAAAGATGATATTATCTCTGCCTGTTCTGCTGTTGAGCCCCCTCTAGTGAACTTTTCATTTCTTAGTTTGCTCATTTAAAGGGCAGGGCTTGGAGATATGCTGATAATGCTATAACTTTTTGAGTGTTACACTAGGTTCAGAAATGCACTCTGAGATTTTTAAGAGCTTTGTTGCTTATTACGGGCTTCCCTGATAGCTCAGTTGGTAAAGAATCCGCCTGCAGTGCAGGAGACCCTGGTTGGATTCCTGGGTTGGGAAGATCCCATGGAGTAGGGATAGGCTACCCACTCCAGTCTTGTTGGGCTTCCCTTGTGGCTCAGCTGTTAAAGAATCTGCCTCCAATGTGGGAGACCTGGGTTTGATTCCTGGGTTGGGAAGATCCCCTGGAGAAGGGAAAGGCTACCCATTCCAGCATTCTGGCCTCAAGAATTCCATGGACTATATAGTCCATGGGGTCACAAAGAGTCGGCTACAACTGAGTGACTTTCATTTTCACTTCTTATAGTGAAGTAGCAATTTCTTTATATAAATCTCATGAATCCACTTTGTTCTCACCTTTTTGAGAAGATTTCATTCCATTTTGGCATCACCTGAAAGCAATTAATCTGTTTGGAAACATACCACAAGCTTATCTAAAACTATAATAATTTTTAGTTTTTCAAAGTAGATGATAAAAAAGAAATATTAAAGATAGGACTAAAATCATAAGGTTTGAGGCAGGGTCTGTGGTTTTGTTTTCCTTATGGTACTTTACATGTTGTAGAAGGATGATTCTTTAAATACTAAATTGATGGTAAAAAACTACAGTAAAAACTAATTTAAAAACTGCAAATAGCAGTAGCTTGGGATACAGAATCTCAAGGGAAACTGTCTTTTGGAGATGAAGCTGTTTTCTTTTTCAATTATTTTTCTGATAATATTTTATATATTTTTTATATTCAGATGAAAACAAAATCAAAGTGTATACTATCACCCCTCTTTTAATCTCTAAATCTCTTATTCACTTTCTAAACTTTTATAAACTAGCCAAAAAGTAGAGCAGGAAATGTTCATGGAGACAGATGAACTTTTATTGCTGATCAGGGATTAGTCATTTAAATACTTAATTATACTGATCCAAAGGCATTAAAACAAGATACAGAAATTATTTTATGATGTTATCTTAAGAGATAAATGTTTACATAGAAAAACTAACATTCAAGGAATGTCAGAGTTATCTTAAACAACTGAATGAAAGTCTTATGAACTTATACACTTATTAAAGAGTTAGTGTATTTTCTCCTAATTTACAGGTTCTTCCTCCATATCTTGCCTAGCCCTCCCTACCCCCATTGCATCTCTGTGTAATGTGTTTTTTGGTCTTCTGTATTTCCTATAAATTGATACGTATAAAGACTTGGTCTAATTCAGAGTCAGTTTTTCACTCATTTCTTCTTTTCTCTCTCTCTCTCTCTTTTTTTAATTTAAGGAGAGGCTGGCAGTGTGCATAAGGTATAAGGTCTAGTTGTTTTTCTTTTCATGATGTTAGCAGTCTGATAATGATGCTGATATCCATTAATTTCATTACATGTTGCAAAATATTGACAATATTGATATGATTTTGTCATTTATTCATTTATTAGCTTAGTTTTAAAAAATTGTATATTTACCAGCATGTACGTGTGGGCTTCCCTGATGGCTGTGTGGTAAAGAATCCTCCTGCCAATGCAGGAGACACAGGTTCAATCCCTGGGTCTAGAAGATACCCTGGAAAAGGAAATGGCAACCCCCTTTAATGTTCTTGCCTGGGAAATCCCATGAACAGAGGAGCCTGGCAGGCTACAGTTAACGGGGTCACAAGAGTTGGACGTGACTTAGCAACTAAACAATAACAATAGCATGTATGTATGTGTTTGGATAAAGATTAACATAAGGAAATTTTGCTTTCAGTGAATGTTTGCACTGTGATCATTGCTTGGAAAAATTTATTTGTCCTTTGAGAGCTGCCTGTTGAAAAATAAAAGTAAACCTAGAACATTATCAGAGAAGACAATGGCACCCTACTCCAGTACTCTTGCCTGGAAAATCCCATGGACGGAGGGGCCTGGTGGGCTGCAGTCCATGGGGTCGCTAGGAGTCAGACACGACTGAGCAACTTCACTTTCACTTTTCACTTTCCTGCATTGGAGAAGGAAATGGCAACCCACTCCAGTGTTCTTGCCTGGAGAATCCCAGGGACGGGGGTGCCTGGTGGGCTGCTGTCTATGGGGTCACACAGAATCAGACACGACTGAAGTGACTTAGTAGCAGCAGCAGCAGCAGCAGCAGCAGTAGAACATGATTTGGGGACTTCCCAGGTGGCGCTAGTGGTAAAGAATTCGTCTGCCAATGCAGGAGGCATAAGAGGCACAGGTTCAGTCTCTGGGTCAAAAAATAGCAACCCACTCCAGTATGCTTGCCTGGAGAATCCCATGGACAGAGGAGCTGGCAGGCTACAGTCCATAGGGTTGCATAGAGTCAGACACGACTGAAGCGACTTAGCACTCATGCATTATTTTATTTTGCTCTTGAAGAAGTTGAATGTCTAAGCTAATTTATTAATGAGTTTGTCATTCCTTGTCTTAACAGATTTTCTGAAGAATGTGTCAGAGTTGGAATAATTATTATTAGACTGAGAAACATAAGAATTTTTTTTTGTGCTTTTGAGTTTATAGCCCTTATAGCCTGTCTCAGTCATTATGGTAATAAACTAAGTAAAGCTTTCTGATTAGACTCCCAAACAAAGCTCTGTATTTGTGTTCACAGGCAAATTTTTTTCTAAACCTCATAATAGTTTATATTAATAGTTAATATATTTTTTTAAGCATAATACTTTTAACAAAGGGAGAGTCATAAAATAAAATTTTAGATACATTTCAGATAAACTCTTTGTGAGTCATTTTTCCCTGGACTATCCTGTCCTTGCTGCAGCTAAGGGGCAAAGTGGTTAGAGTGTTCTCTGTGCCACCAACTCCCTGAAAAGTCAGTGAAGAAATCTGGATGTCAGAACCCTAGGTATAATCAGTTTCCTGGGTTTAATATCCAACTGGTTTTTACATTGTTTTGAGTGAACTTTTGGGTATGAGTTACATTTTTTTTTTTTAATAATAAAGTTAGGAAATAATCCAACCTTCCCTTACAGCAAAGTTCTTCCCCCCACCTCACCTTTTTGAGGTATGGTTGATGTATAATATTGTATAAGTCTTAGATGTACAACATAGTGATTCACAATTTTAAAAGACTGTGTTCCATATATAGTTACCATAAAATATTGGCTATATCCCCTGTGTTGTAGAATGTATCTTCATAGCTTATTTACTTTATATATAGTAGTTTGTACTCTTAATCCTCTACCCCTGTCTTGCCTCTTCCCCCAAATTCACCTTTGTAGACAGTTTTCATAAATTTGGCTCTACTTCATTGGAAATTTGAATTTATCATTCTTTGAGGTTTGAGGCTAGAGGACAGTTTCAGCATAGAATTATAGATTTGAATTGGTCTGTATGTAATAACTGCTTTCATTCACAACAAGATACTTTTTTTAACTTTCTACTGAAATGTAATATATGAATAGTCTCTTTTTTAAGTTTTTGTTGAAGTACAATATACATCTAAAAACATGCACTTAATTAGCCTAAGCTTGGCGAATTTCCCAACTGAACAGCCTGTGTGACCAGACCGAGTTCAACATCAGCACCAGCCTTTCAGAGCCCCCCTTACACTCTCTTCCAGTTAATTATACCCATCAGGCTGCCCCTCACAAGTAACCACCCTAACAGGATAGTCTTTCAGAGAGGAGATCAGATACTTCATTTGTCAGGGTTGTCCTCTTTTCTCTATTTGCTGCAAATATGAAGAGGATAAAAAAAGAACAACTTCTCTTTTCTTATCAACACAAAAATAATTGCTAAAGACAGAAAACAAAAATCAGAATTCTTTTCATACCGACTCCTATTTACCAATGTAATATTCCATCAGAGCAATAACTGGAAGATTTAAATCATTTGGGATCATGTTGGAGTCTCTGTAAGTGGCATTTGTCTTCTGAAACAAGACCCAGAGTGAGCAGCAGTTATGAGAGGATGCAGAGCAGAATTTGCCCCCCAACCCCACCCATGGCGGGGACACTAGGGATGACAGATGCTGGGATGCAGAGCTGTGCTTGAGGGATCACCTGATACTTTCCTTTCTTTGCTTACAGTCTCTGAACATTGACGATAGATGTCTAATATCAATGTTAGAATTCTGTTGGAGATTTTTAATCCAGCAACTTCTGTGTTGAATATAACTCTGTTGTTTGCCATAACTTTCCCAAAATTGATTAAAGTTGTTCCATCTTGATTTAAAATATGTCTCTGTTTCTCATCAGGACCCCTGAACAGTGCCCTAGCGTTGTTTCCTTGTTGTCAGAGAGTTACAATCCGCACGTGCGTTATGGAGCTGCCATGGCCCTGGGCATCTGCTGTGCTGGTACAGGAAACAAGGTAAAGCCCAAAGCCGGGCTGGCAGCTCTTCCGGGCGCCAGACTATTTCCCCTAGCAGAAGAGTTTATGGAACAGCTGTAAAAATACAAGCGTGCTGTAAGCTGCACTTGCCTTGCAAGCTAAGCTTTCCCGAACATCCCTGCTTTACTGGGCTGGATTCCTGAAAGCGGTTTAAGAACAAACCACATTACGTGGGTGGCTCTAGTAGAAACAATGCTGTTGAATTTTTTTAAATTTTTTTTTTTTTAATAATAAAGTTAGGAAATAATCCAACCTTCCCTTACAGCAAAGTTCTTCCCCCCACCTCACCTTTTTGAGGTATGGTTGATGTATAATATTGTATAAATCTTAGATGTACAACATAGTGATTCACAATTTTAAAAGACTGTGTTCCATATATAGTTACCATAAAATATTGGCTATATCCCCTGTGTTGTAGAATGTATCTTCATAGCTTATTTACTTTATATATAGTAGTTTGTACTCTTAATCCTCTACCCCTGTCTTGCCTCTTCCCCCAAATTCACCTTTGTAGACAGTTTTCATAAATTTGGCTCTACTTCATTGGAAATTTGAATTTATCATTCTTTGAGGTTTGAGGCTAGAGGACAGTTTCAGCATAGAATTATAGATTTGAATTGGTCTGTATGTAATAACTGCTTTCATTCACAACAAGATACTTTTTTTAACTTTCTACTGAAATGTAATATATGAATAGTCTCTTTTTTAAGTTTTTGTTGAAGTACAATATACATCTAAAAACATGCACTTAATTAGCCTAAGCTTGGCGAATTTCCCAACTGAACAGCCTGTGTGACCAGACCGAGTTCAACATCAGCACCAGCCTTTCAGAGCCCCCCTTACACTCTCTTCCAGTTAATTATACCCATCAGGCTGCCCCTCACAAGTAACCACCCTAACAGGATAGTCTTTCAGAGAGGAGATCAGATACTTCATTTGTCAGGGTTGTCCTCTTTTCTCTATTTGCTGCAAATATGAAGAGGATAAAAAAAGAACAACTTCTCTTTTCTTATCAACACAAAAATAATTGCTAAAGACAGAAAACAAAAATCAGAATTCTTTTCATACCGACTCCTATTTACCAATGTAATATTCCATCAGAGCAATAACTGGAAGATTTAAATCATTTGGGATCATGTTGGAGTCTCTGTAAGTGGCATTTGTCTTCTGAAACAAGACCCAGAGTGAGCAGCAGTTATGAGAGGATGCAGAGCAGAGTTTGCCCCCCAACCCCACCCATGGCGGGGACACTAGGGATGACAGATGCTGGGATGCAGAGCTGTGCTTGAGGGATCACCTGATACTTTCCTTTCTTTGCTTACAGTCTCTGAACATTGACGATAGATGTCTAATATCAATGTTAGAATTCTGTTGGAGATTTTTAATCCAGCAACTTCTGTGTTGAATATAACTCTGTTGTTTGCCATAACTTTCCCAAAATTGATTAAAGTTGTTCCATCTTGATTTAAAATATGTCTCTGTTTCTCATCAGGACCCCTGAACAGTGCCCTAGCGTTGTTTCCTTGTTGTCAGAGAGTTACAATCCGCACGTGCGTTATGGAGCTGCCATGGCCCTGGGCATCTGCTGTGCTGGTACAGGAAACAAGGTAAAGCCCAAAGCCGGGCTGGCAGCTCTTCCGGGCGCCAGACTATTTCCCCTAGCAGAAGAGTTTATGGAACAGCTGTAAAAATACAAGCGTGCTGTAAGCTGCACTTGCCTTGCAAGCTAAGCTTTCCCGAACATCCCTGCTTTACTGGGCTGGATTCCTGAAAGCGGTTTAAGAACAAACCACATTACGTGGGTGGCTCTAGTAGAAACAATGCTGTTGAATTTTTTTAAAGCATTGATTTCTTTAAAAAGAAGAGAAGATAATTTTCTCTTTGAAGAATTGCTCTGGCCATTTTACATTGTTATTTCACATATTTAATTTGCATAATTGGTATTGTGGAAATCAAAGTTCTTCTTGAGACCACCATGGTCAATTCAGTTTGGTTTTGTGTGTGTGTGTTTTAACCTTATACCTAACTGCTGTTTGTCTGTTTTTTCCTCAAGAACGTAATAGGTAACCTGGTATTTGTTAAGCCCTCAAAAGTGACAGACAGAAAGAGATGGGCTAGGCACATTGATGATTCAAAAACAGTTTTTCGTGAGATTGTTAAAGAAATGCTCCACTGTTTTAATAACAGGTATTCTTGATCAACAACAATGACATAATCACCACATTTTGCCTTTCATAGCACACATGAACACATCTTGGCTAGTTCCTCAAAAGGTATACTTTTTCTTTTAACAGCGCACAAGCGTGTGTCTGTGTGTGAAAGAGAGAGAGAACAAGAAAATGGTTATATCCCCAGAGTCTGTACATCAGAATGGAGCCATGTTTTAGAAATCATTTCTTATCCAAACTAAAGCATAACTTTTAGTTTATTGATTGATTCCAGGAATTAGATTTTAACTTGCTTGACTTTTCTCTAATAAGGAGGGTTAGTATTGGATACAAATAATTTTTCCTAGTCACATAAAACTTTATTGAAGCTAGAAATTAAAATAGGCATTTTCACTGTGTGGCAGGAATTATATAAAAATTTATAAAGAGACATGCCCTTCCAGTATTCCCTTTCTGTCTCCTTACCCTGCTTTATTTCTTCAGAGCACTTAGTACCACCTGACATATTTTTATGACTTAATTGAGCAAAAGAGTTCTTGGTCAAATACAATGAACAAATGCTGGGATATACAAAGCTCTAGTGGTTTCTTTCTCTCTCTCTCTCTTTTTTTTTTTTTTTGACTTTTTATTTTATTTTGACCTATTTATTTATTGTCTGTCTCCTCTCCACTGAAACGTAGGGTCCCTGAGAACCAAATATTCACTGCTAAAACCTGAAGTCAGACCTGACACATAGTAGAGTTTCAGTAAACATTTGTCAGTTGAATGATAGAGGGAAGATCATTTTAAGGATATGATGAGGAGCGAGTTGGACATGGTTTCTGCCCTCACAGTTGTGTTTTTTAAATGTTTTCATTTTTTTGGAGGAGAATTTCTTACATGAGAATATATCTTCAATTTTATTAGAGAAGTCATTGTGTGTATAAAATACAGTTTATAGAAATTGGCCTTCATTTTTTTCCAGACACATCTGTTCTATAAATAAAGGAAAAATATAGTTGAATGTTTTGCAAAGTATTTTCTCCCTTGGGTCTTTAGTAGACATTTATGTCAGACCTCATAAGTTAAATGTAAATTAGATTTTTTTTCTTTCCAGATTATTCTGAACTTAATATGGTATCTAGGAGCAAATGTTCTTTGAGACACAGCATCTGACAAGTTAATTCAATGAACATTTTTCATGACTCTTACTAAACAAGTCTGCTTTATTTTTACATAGTTTATATGATCTACTTATGAATATCTATCTGAAGTTTGGCACTTTAATTTTCTTTCTGAAAAACCTGAAACACCCTGTTTATTCTAAAATATGTTTCTGAGGTTATATCACATACTTTAAAGGCCAAGTTAGTGTCTTCTAACTTATAAGTTGGAAATTTTGTTAGATTTTTATCAGGACTACTTCATAAACAATATTAACAATATGTGAATAATGTTTGAAAAACTTATTCTTCTAAACAGCGCTACATTTTACAGAGGAGTGAGAAAGAATGCACTTATGTTTGTTTTATCTGTTAATCACTCTTGATTTTTTTTTTAATAAATAAATTGACATGTAAGGAAATCATTACTCCCCACACCCAAAAAAGCATTCAATTCATTTACCCGGCTTTGAAACAAAGGACATTTGAGAAATTACATACTGTATTAAAATAAGTTTGATAATCATATAAACTCATTCTTCTGTTCTTCCAGATTTATACTTACCTGAGGACCTTGTAAGTAAGTATAAATCTGGAAGAACAGAAGAATGAGTTTATATGATTATCAAACCTATTTAAATTTCACGCAAAGATGGGCTCGATAAAGGACAGAAATGGTATGGACCTAACAGAAGCAGAAGATATTAAGAAAAGGTGGCAAGAATACACAGAAGAACTATACAAAAAAGATCTTCACTGCCAAGATAATCACTATGGTGTGATCACTCACCTAGAGACAGACATCCTGGAATGTGAAGTCAAGTGGGCCTTAGAAAGCATCACTACGAACAAAGCTAGTGGGGTGATGGAATTCCAGTTGAACTATTTCAAATCCTAAAAGATGATGCTGTGAAAGTGCTGCACTCAATATGCCACCAAATTTGGAAAACTCAGCAGTGGCCACAGGACGGGAAAAGGTCAGTTTTCATTCCAATCCCAAAGAAAGGCAATGCCAAAGAATGCTCAAACTACCGCATAATTGCACTCATCTCACACACTAGTAAAGTAATGCTCAAAATTCTCCAAGCCAGGCTTCAGCAATATGTGAACCATGAACTCCAGATATTCAAGCTGGTTTTAGAAAAGACAGAGGAACCAGAGATCAAATTGCCAACATCTGCTGGATCATGGAAAAAGTAAGAGAGTGCCAGAAAAACATCTATTTCTGCTTTTGCTGAGCGCCAAAGAATTGATGCTTTTGAACTGCGGTGTTGGAGAAGACTCTTGAGAGTCCCTTGGACTGCAAGGAAATCCAACCAGTCCATTCTGAAGGAGATCAGCCCTGGGATTTCTTTGGAAGGAATGATGCTAAAGCTGAAACTCCAGTACTTTGGCCACCTCATGAGAAGAGTTGACTCATTGGAAAAGACTTTGATGTTGGGAGGGATTGGGACCAGGAGCAGAAGGGGATGACAGAGGATGAGATGGCTAGATGGCATCACTGACTCAATGGACGCAAGTCTGAGTGAACTCCGGGAGTTGGTGATGGACAGGGAGGCCTGGCATGCTGCGATTCATGGGGTCGCAGAGTCGGACACGACTGAGCGACTGAACTGAACTGAAGGACATTGTAAGAGGTGCTAAACAAAGCTCCTGCAGAGAGTTTAATAGAGTAAAAGAGTTCTTGGTCAAATATACAAAGCTGTAGTGGTTTATTTCTCTCTTTTTTTTTTTTTACTTTTTACTTTATATTGTAATACAGCCAGTTAACAATGTTGTGATAGTTTCAGGTGGACAGAAAAGGGACTCAGCCATAAATATACATGTATCCATTCCCCCCCAAACTCCCCTCCCATCCAGGCTGCCACATAACAGTGAGCAGAGTTCCCTGTGCTAAGGAGTAGGACCTTGTTGGTTATTCATTTTAAATATGCAGTGTGTGCATGTCAATTTCAAACTCCCTACCTATCCCTTCCCCCACCGTTCTCCCCTGGCAACCATAAGTTCGTTCTCTAAATCTGTGAGTCTGTTTACTAGTGGTTCCTTTAATTAGGTTTCTTAAACCTTTTGTTACGATATATACATTCCTGGAGCCCTTGATGTGCTAGATAACATTTTTGAATCTGCAAGAGGAGTTAATAAATAGTATGCCGGAGTTCCCAAACTTATTTAATCAAGGAATCCTGTTTTCATAGAACTGATATTCTGAAGAATTTAATATTGGGAAAATCCTGGTAAACATTTTGAAAAATTACACCATATATAGTCTTTCAAAGTGTAACCATGGAATCAGTTCTAGTCCTATTTGATTTAATTTGTGTTGCCCTTCTACTAGCAAGTAAAATCTTGTTTTCAGAGTTCTGTTTGTTTTTTGTTTGTTTTGATTTAGATTTGGTTTATTTGATTTTTAAAATTAGGTTTTATAAAATCATCTTAAGATATTATCTTACTCTAGTATTTGAAAGAAGTTGGATACAAAGTCAAACTGGCCTGAGTTTGCTACACTTGGGTGATTTTTGGCAATTTAACTTTCTGTTTCTTTGTTTATAAAGATTGTTTTCTATTGCTCTTGTTTTAGTGGAAGGTATTTTATATATTTAGGATGAATATACCCTCTTCATCCTGAATATGTAATAAATATATAAAATACCTTCCACTGCACCTGGAAAATAATATTGTTTATCAAACATTAATCTCATTTTTTTCTTACTTTCTTCTTGACCTCTTTTACCCGAAGACAGGGGCACTCCTGTTCTCTAAGCTTCCTTTTCACTTACCATCAGTTATATTGAAACTTAAAGCATGCTCAGTTCTGACCGTTACGTCCAAGTAGTCTTAAATTAACTTGTGAATACAATGTTAGGTGGAAATATTGTGTTAGAAAGACAGTAACTAATTTGAAAATTTAGCTACATGAACTTTATTAAAAGGTTTTTTTTATGCTTTCAGGAAGCAATTAATTTGCTCGAACCAATGACAAATGACCCTGTGAACTATGTGAGGCAAGGAGCGCTCATAGCTTCGGCTCTCATCATGATCCAGCAGACTGAAATCACTTGTCCAAAGGTGAGTGGACAAAAATATTCTCTAGGAAAGAACTGGTTCAGACTTTTCTTTAGTAGCTTATCTTCTCTTGAGTACATTTTTTACCTCAGATATTGTGAACACAGTGCATAGGAAGTAAAGAAGTAGGAGAATGGGAAAGCTTTAAATATATAATATTCTTTGAATGCATTTTTTTATAAATTTATGGTCACTTTGTTAATTCAGCTACATAACCATACTTGAAAAATTAGAACTCATGGGTTGGCAAAATCATAAAAATCAACTTTAATTTCTGCCTTCTGCTGTCCTTTTAAAATTTGTTCAGTGGGATGACCTGTTCCTCTAATACATGATACAAACTCAGTGGTCCATGACTTTTTTGGTCCTTCCTCTGAGGCAATAAAAAGTTCTGCAGTCACTTTATATAGTGTATACAGTCTCAGTTAAGAAAGGAGCTCATCCAGATTCTCTGTAGGAATGTTGTTGCCTTCATTGGAGAGCCCTTGGGCAGGGTTTCAAGTGGCTCCAGGAAGACTTTCTTTCTTTATCCACAACTCTTGCATATTTTGCCCTTCCTGCAGGTCGGATTGTAATGTTTCATTGCAGCTTTGCATGCCTGTTCCTCTCTCTCTCCTTCCTTTTCTTCTCCCTCCCTCTTGCATTGCTTGTGCCTCAGTCAGTAGCAGATGCCTCTCACTTCATGTGTCAGATGTCAGTGCACAGTGACCACTGATCATATTAAGCCCACCGCGTAGTCTCTCTGAAGCCCATTTCTAGGCTTGGAGTTGGGAGAAAAGACTTAAAGCTCAGCTTTCCCCATTCAAGTCCTTTTCACATATCCTTCTATCATCTAGTCCTCACATAGACCATGTGGGTGACTCTATAATAGATTTCAAGGCATCTATTTTAAAATCTCATGGGGTCTTCTCTCAGATCTTATTTCAGACTTTTGTATCTAATGTATCTTGGCAGCTCAGCCAGAACTTCTCATTTTGTTGAGAAACAGATGATGTATAGATCTTATTTACATATACTAAAATTACCATGTTTGACATAATGTAACAGATGTATATAGTTTATGCAGTAATTTCAGATCTTTTAATTCTAAATTTAAACTTAGGGCATTTAACAAGCTTGTATTATTTCTGCTTCTGTATGAGAAGCAGTAAAAGAGATTGACAACAGAAAATGCCATTGGTATACTGTCTTTTTGCTCACCGAGTAGATTTATTTTCAGCAAAGTAGATAGACTGGGAAGGGGGAAAGGGAGGGTGAAAGAGAAAAATAATTTTAGAATTCATTGATTATTCTGTGAAACTTTGTTTAATAAATTTCAGTTTCTGAGCAGTTGCTCATTTTTGTCGCTGTTCTTTGGGTTTCTTTTTTTTTTAATCCAGTTCTTCTCTTTCTAAATCATTTCTAAGACTTCTAAAAACTGGATTATGGCAGAAATAGAATCAAACTTCACATCCTGTTTTAATATATTACTTCTAGAACATCTTTTCAAACAGACCACATTTCTTTTTGGGTTTTGTTTTTAATAGCAGTTATAATATGAGTGGCTTTTGCATCTTTTATGTCTGCTTTTGATCATCTGTTGATCTTTGTTAGCTAGAAGTTATCCAACTGAGTAATGTCATTAAAGAAGGAAGTTTGGTCATGGAATGCCTCCCCCCTAACAGTAATATACAGATATTTATTCACTTTTATTCTGTTACTTTCATGTTTATGTATTATGACATGACAAATGTTTTACCATCTTCCCATCCTCTGCTGTAGGATTTCACTGATTTGATTTTATAACCATAAACTGTGTACCAACAATGGCCAAGTACTACTTTTTCATATTTAGAAAAAGTTAAAAAGAATGCAGCAATTAGAATAATTATTATTTTGTAATCATTCATAAACATTTGTTGAACCAAGTCTTAGCCGGTGTGAATATGTGGAACACATTTCCATCTTCACATTGTATCAGAATCTTAGGTATTGATTCAGAATGTTGAAATGTAGTTATACCTGGTAGCCTATGCCATTAATATAAATTCTATGGGGGAAAGTTAAATGTGTACCCCAATGACAAAAAAGCAAAACTTTATACAACAAATGTTCTTTCTGGAAACACTATCCCTTAGAGTGAAATTGTTACTGAGTTCATAAATCCTTAAAGTTTAAGTTCTGTTTCGTTGTTTTCTGCTCTGAAGCATATGATCAAGAGCTTTGTAGACTATAGTTTATATTATCTCTCTTTTATCTGATAATTGCTAAGAAGACAACATTGATATTCTGGGAATTCCCTGGTGATCCAGTGGTTAGGACTCCACACTTCCAGTGCAGAGAAACTGGTCAGGGAACTAAGATCCTGCAAGCCTCACAGAGAGGCAAAGAAAAAAAGATATTCTTTCAGGGTGGTATGTGTTATTGCTGAAAAGAAACAACTGTTAACAAGCTTGAAGAGAAGTAAGTTCTTGAGGCTACAGGGTCCTAGTCACAAGGTTACAACCAGTCCATGAAATAAAGTGAAAATGCCTTGAAATCAAAAGTCACATGTTAATTTAATCAAACTATAACCCTTTCCTCAAAGGAATCCAGAAGAGAGATTTCTGAGACATTTTGTGAGATTCTCAATGGAAATTTCCAAAGGAAATGTTTTTTATGTAATCATGATCTGTATCACATCCTTTTATAGAATGCTGTCTTAACACTAAGCTCTACAACTGTGGTCTTAGTTGAACTAACTCCAATACATCTTTGCTTTTCTTCTGCCGGTTTCTTACTCTCACAAACATAGGCCTAAGAACCTGCAGACCCTTTTGGGTGATTACAGACCCAATTTAAAAAGCTGTTATACCAGAGGATCAGAACCATTTAACTAGAATAATGTTCTTTTATAGATCTTTGGAGTTATTTTGTCTCCAAAACCAAACTGTTTATGAAGAATCTATCTTCTGTTTTTCTTATTAAGTGAACTCCACTGTTAGCAGTTACTTGAACATGTATATAGCAAGTAACATACATAGAATCAGATAAAAATATTGAAGTGTAAGAATAGGATCTAGTGCTCATCCTTGTCCAATATCATCAAGCCTAAGACCTGCTACAAGGAAGCTTCTCCCACCACTGACATGTACCCCTTTTGTAAGTAGGATCATATTTGGCCAAGTTTGATAAGCTTTTGCAGTTCTAAAATAAATCAGCATCAACTTTTATAAAGTTTATTTTACAACATAACACATTTGTAAATAGAAATCTATATTACATACTGTTGCCTTAAGTAAGAGGGGATTTAGACACTACAGGTGTTGGTGGTAACATAAAGATAAGGCACAGGCAACTAACATGAACAAAATAATGCTAATAAAATGCAAAATAATGCTAATAAAATGCAAAATAATGCTAATAAAATTGAGGAGGAAGCTAGAAAGATGTTTGGTATATTGATAGGAGGAAGTTATAATAGCACTGTCAGGAATATCTTGAAAAAGAAGAAAGATAATTTTCACTTTGGTCACATAAAGTTTGAGATTATATCAAGTCATTTGGAGATAAGATGAGAACGTAAGAAAATAATCAGAACTAAAGAAAAAAATAGGAGCCAGTCCAGATAAATTATGTAAGTCCAGAGCCCTTTATCTGCAATTCCAAATTCCAGAAAACTCTAAAAACCAAGAATTTTCTTTGTTTTTAAACTCTCATTTGGCTGTAAAATCTAACCTCGTATGAACATGTTTATAGCCTTTATCCCATTTAGTAAATATTCAGTCATTTTGCTGCTTCAGAAATATTAATTTGGTTAGTTATGGGATACTACCCCCATACTTCACTGAGGTTATTGCAGAGTTAATGGTGTATGCACCATGTTAAATGTGAATTCTGAATTCCAAAATTCATTTGGCCTCAAGGATTTTGTGGAAGGAATTAAGAGACCTAGTTGAAGTCATAAGAGCTAATGTATTATTATAGAAAGATAAAAGGGGGCAAGAAAAACCCTCTGAAAATGACCCCTGATGTAAAGCTTCATTTCTATATCCTGGAAAACTGAAGGAAAAAAAAAGAGACAGAGAGGAAGAGACATACCTGGGTGATAAGTAACAACAGAAAAGACTCAGTGGAATTTCTGGAATTTCATGGCTAAGGAATTTCTAAATCCTTAGCCATGAAATTCTTTATGAAGAATCATAAAAATGAAAATGAAGTCACTGCTGCATAAATAATAAAATGTGAGGAAAATTTTTAAGTGATAAACAAAAACTGGCTTTTTAAGTACTAGTCTACTTGATGTTAATTGGATAAACCCATTATGTATTTGTATTGATATTTTTTTTAATTCCATCTTTCAGATGTTGTCTTCTTGTTTTGAGTGTGATTTTATATTTAAATTTTTCCTTATAATGTACATACAGTGCTTTGTCCAGTGTTTCTTTTTATAAGTTCATGAACCATTTCATAAACTGTTAGCACATAAAATTTCCATCCTATATAAGGTAATGTAAGTGTTCGTCTAAAATAAGTTCAGAATCAAAGGAATTTGACCTGTTGAACCAGAGAAAAGGCATCAAACCTTAGGATTTTTAAAGCTGGAAGGGAATTTGGTGATGATCTCATCATGCAGGGTTTTATAGTTAGAGAAAGTAAGATGTAGAGAAGTGGCCTGTTAATGGTCATAAGCTGGGTAGTGGCACAGTTAGCTCATTGTTTTCCCCATCACATTCTGTTGCTGCCTGTGAATAAAAGTAAGCACCGTTTTAAGAAGTATTGTTTTGTTAGAGGTAATAGTCATGGAGGACTGGTGGGATTCTTCTCTGGTATGGTAAGACAGCCATGCTTATTGAACTATACAATGCCTTTTACACGTTACTTTATGTATATATTACTTCATATGATCCTTACAACAGCCATGTATTTGTTACAATCCCTGTAGAGATGAAGAAACTGAGACTCAGAAAAGATCAGTATCGAGAACTTACCCAAACAGCTTATTAGAGTAGAGGTATTTATAAGCCAGTGTTGTCTGATCCTGTATTATGGTGCAATGTGGCCTCCTAGACCAAGATAACTGAAAAGGAGAAGAGATTCTGAAAGAATTAGGAAACTCAAATTCAGTATTTTCCGCTTTTGGCAGGTCTGGGGAACTCCATGATCATTCCTTCTTGAACAAGCAGGCTTCTTTCTGAGTACCTACCATTTGAAAAGTGCTTGGTGGGAAAAGAGAAGTGTAAGACATGGAAGAAACATAAAATACTTCCTTTATTGTCACCCAAAAATCATAGGCACTTTAACAAGAGCATATATTTTATAAATCCTGTTTTCTAATTATAAAAGTTAATATATGTTAATTTTAGAAAATACAGAAAATAATAAAGAAGCAAATAGAAATTACCCATAATCTCTCCCAAAATGTATCACCATGTGTGTTCCATTTTAGTGTGCTCTTTTGGTAAGAGTAATTATTACTCCTGAAAAAGTTAATGTATGTGCATAATGAAAATCTGTATTGTATGTGTGAATATAAATGCAAAACATACTCATGCAGCTGCAGTGAAGAGTAGGTTGTTTTAAGGTAAAATGGAAGGACTATGTCCCATAGGAGCCCTGTAGGTGGATGGTGAGCAGAATAGCCCTAATTCACAGTGCAGTGAAAGCCTGTGTTCACTCACACAGTTTCAGCCTGCTGACTAACAGTGATGCAGTACAAAATCGCATTCAGCATTCCCCTGAGTCTGAATCATCCACTGTGGAATGAGGATTGAAAACAGAACTGGTGCTCTGATACCAGAAAAGTCATGACATCTATACTTCAACCATGGGACGGATCTGCCATCAAATCTGGTCCAGATCCCCCTCTCTTTGCATGTTGTGAATCAGAATTTAGGTTTCATTATCACTTGACCAGTCTGTTCCCTGCTCTGAAAAATCACACAGCAAGGGAATAGAATTAGGCTGTAATTCTTTTTCTTGTTCCTTCAGGTGAATCAATTCAGACAACTGTATTCCAAAGTCATCAATGATAAACATGATGATGTCATGGCCAAGTTTGGCGCTATTCTGGCCCAGGGCATACTGGACGCAGGTAAATGTTTTTAAATCTTTTAGATTTATTTATCTCTTTAAATCTAATGAATTACCTGTTCTGACTATATGACGAAGTAGAAATTGAGTCTGAGACAAATTATTTCTGGAAAAAATTTGGAATCTGCAGTTCATAGAAATAATTTAGTACAGTTAAGGCTGCAAACTGTCAGGGTTTGAATCCCAGTCCCTATACAGTCCTAGGTATATTTCCCCTCTTTATGTCTGTTTTCTTGTCTTGTAGAGTCTACCTCATAGTGTTGGAAGGATTAAAAATACATGTAAAGCAATTAAAACCATCCCAGTACCTTAGTAAAGTGTTTGATGAGTGTTGGCTGATTTTTTTTCTTCTAATTTTCTTAGTATGTATCAGTTTTAAACAAGTTGACATTGGAAATTTTTTGAGGAAAATAAGTTTTAGATAAATTCTAGCAGCCAAATCATCCTAAAGTAAGGTATGTGCAATATTTGCCTAGTATGCATAGCACATTGTACTGGCTCCTGAATTCACATTTGTCATTACTGTGCTATGGTTTGTTTCAGAAGAAATAGGCTGACTTTTCAAGATAGAATGGTGTGTTTTAGGGCCTTGGACTTCGGGTTTATTTAGCAGCATAGTCTTTAACTGTTTGTTATTATTGGTGATATTTCACTCAGTAGAGTAGAAGGGAGTGAGCATAACTATTTAATTATTAAAGTATGAGATTCTTTCTCTAACTGTACCCTAGTCATGTATATATGAATTATACATAAAAGAATAAAAAATTATATAATCTTTTTTTATTAATCTTTGCTGATTTGGAAGGTAAAAAATAGTATCTCAAGGTTTTCATAGTAATTCTATTATTTTAGTGCAATTTTCTAAGTTTCTAAGGCAAATACTCTTCTCTTTTAATCCATTTATCTAATGGCATTTGTTTTAGTTTTCCAAGAAGTTGAGAGTTTTCTGCTTAAATTTTTAGTGTTTAAGGTATGGTTTATATTTTTCTCTTTTCAATTTAAAAATAGGTTATAAGAAAAATATTCTATGGATACTTCAGATGAAGTAAACCATTTCAGTTCTTGACAGTATTGATTCTCTTTTTCCTGTGGTTATAAACATTACAGACATTGACATGCCATAGTTTCTTCCTTCTCATTTTTTGCCACCTTTCAAGGTTTTTATGTTATACTTACATTGTCATTGTTGTTGTTCAGTCGCTAAGTTATGTCCAACTCTTTACGACCCCATGAACTGCAGCATGACAGGCTTCCCTGTCCTTCACTGTCTCCCAGAGTTTGCTCAAACTCATGTCCATTGAGTCAGTAATGCCATCCAACCATCCATCCTCTGTCATCCCCTTCTCTTCCCCTCAATCTTGCCCAACATCAGGGTCTTTTCCACCGAGCCAGCTCTTTGCATCAGGTGGCCAAAGTACTGGGGTTTCAACTTCAGCATCAGTCCTTACAGCAAATATACAAGGTTGATTTCCTTTAGGATTGGCTGGTTTGATCACCTTGCTGTCTAAGGGACTCTCAAGAGTTTTCTCCAGCACCACAGTTCAAAAGCATCAGATCATCAGCATCCAGCCTTCTTTGGGCTTCCCTGGTATGTCGGCTGTTAAAGAATCCACCTACAGTGCAGGAGACCCTGGCATCGGGAAGATCCCCTGGAGAAGGGATAGGCTACCCATTCCAGTATTCTTTGGCTTCCCTGGTTGCTCAGACGGTAAAGAATCTGCGTGCAGTGCGGAAGATCTGGGTTTGACCCTTGGATTGGGAAGATCCCCTGGAGAAGGGAATGCCTACCCACTCCAGTATTCTTGCCTAGAGGATTCCATGGACAGAGAAGCCTGGCAGGCTACAGTCCATTTGGTTGCAAAGAATTGGACACAACTAAGTGACTTTCACTTCACACTCTTCACAGCCTTCTTTATGGTCCAACTCTCACATCCATACATGACTACTGAAAAAACCGTTGCTTTGACTATATGGACCTTTGATAGCAAAGTGCTGTCTCTGCTTGTTAATACACTAAGTTTGTCATAGCTGTTCTTCCAAGGAGCAAGTGTCTCTTAATTTTGTGATTGCAGTCACCATCTGCATTGATTTTGGAACCCAAGAAAATGAAATCTGACACTCTTTTGACATTTTCCACATCTATTTGCCATGAAGTGATAGGATCTGATGCCACGATCTTAGTTTTTTTGAAAATTGAGTTTTAAGCCAGCTTTTTCCTTCATCAAAAGGCTCTTTAGTTCTTCTTCACTTTCTGCCATTTAAGTGGCATCATCTGCATATCTGAAGCTGTTGATATTTCTCCCAGCAGTCTTGATTCCAGCTTGTGATTTGTTGTCATGGCTCATAACAAATACATTCTCTTGTGAAATTATAGTTCTCAGTTTAGTCTTAGATTCATATTTAAATGAATTCTTGCTTACCACCATTTCTTTATGCTGCTTCTTTTTCCAGGGTATCTGTACTAAGACTTGACACTTGACTCACTGGATTTTGTCAGTCTCTAGTGTACATTCAGGTTCACCCTGTGGGTTTTGCTAGATGCATGATGACATGTGTCCACCTTTACAGTATGATACGGAATAGTTGTACTGCCTTAAAAATCCTCTCTGCTCTACCCTTTCATCCCTCCTTGCCTCCTGTCTCCAGTCCCCTAGCAGCCACTAATCTTTTTTGCCATCTCTTAGCTTTAGTGTTTCCTTTTCCAGAATGTTATACAGTTGGAATCATATAGTATGTAGCCTTTTCAGATTGACTATTTTTGGTAATTGGTTTTTAAATAGGATTTAGAAGTAACATTTTACCACTCCATAATCTTTAATTTTTTCTTCTGGCTGCTTCGTTTTGAATTTTATGATTTTACACTTCAGCCCTTTACTCATTCATTCATTGGTTTTTACTAAATCAGAGTCATTTGTTAAGGAATTGGGGAGAGAACAGTTCTTTATTTTAGTTTATTCTGCCGTCTCTATTAGAAGTCCTCTCTGAACCCCTCTCTCCTTCCGCCACTCTTTGATGTCTATTTGATCTGTGATGAGCCAATTAAATTTTGGTGCTTATTTCCATTTCTTTTTAGTGTTATTAAAAGTTGTGTAATGCCATGTTCACTATTAGGAGCATAAAATTATTTCCTTTCCCTTTTTCACTTTGCTTTAGAAAAAACTTCAGTACTATGATTTGTCTCAGAAGTTAATGGTAGTAGAGAAAATCCGGAGAGGGAAACTTCAAAGAAATGAGTGAAGTTGAAGTTTATGAGAACTCACTCAGTGATTTAGTCTCTTCATGGAGAAAAGCTGGAGATTAAGAAAGTTTATAGTTGAAGTTTATAAAACTGTGCAAACACTATCAGTAAAATAAACTTGCCCTTGTTTTATATTAATCTCACACTGTTAGAACCAAAGGCAGGTTTAGTTTCTAAGTCTGAAGAAGATAGATTTCATTGAAATAAAAGGAAATTCAGCTTCAAAACTTAGGTCAAATATCACATGCTCTAGGAAGCCTTTCCTTCCCTTCTACCCTCTTCAGCCTCTGCCATGGGTTAGGTGGCCTAGCTTTATGTCTGTCATAATACTTTTATGCCTTATTTTAATTATCAAATTATCCATCTTCACTAGATTGAAGCTGCTTGGAATCTTTTTCAGCATTTTGTTCAGAATTCTCAATCCGTAGTAAGCATTCTGTGAATGTGAGGTCAGAATGGGAAGGAATATAAGCCAACAGTAAAAGTAGAACTCATTCCTGTTGGAAAAATACATTTAAAGTATACCTGATTTTTTCTAGGTAAAATCGTAAATGAAATATCTATAAAGGAGTACTGAAAAAGTCTAGGTTATTTGGTTGAACAGTAGAACCCTGATTCTTACAAGAAATTAAAATGCTTTTTGGTTTAGTAAAGTTTGTACTCACTTCTAATTCCAAGCAAAATGTGAAGGCATATGTGAGATAATTAGATGAAGTGGAATCAAGCAATGGAGATCCACAATTGGAATTCAGATTAGGATGTTGACTGGGCACAAACAAGCCCTGTTTTCATAGGCTATATTATATGAAGTACAAAGTTCGCATCCCAGAGTTCTGGGGTCCAACACTAACACTGTTACTATAGACCAGAGGCAGCAACACAGTAGCCCATGGGCCATATCTGCCTTAAACACGTGTTTTTTGCCTGCCTAGCAAAATCTGCAAATGTTTGTCAGAAATCCAAATTCAAGTGTACTTTTAAAAACAAAATTACATGATGACCATGGACCTACATCCCGAGTAACATGTCCTCTTTAAACATGATATGAACTTCTCATGTTGCTTCAATCGTATTGCTTTCTCATTTGTTTACCTGACCAGTTCCTAAAGACATTCATGTTTGCAACCTCCAGAGCATCCTAGAATCTCAGCCTTATGAGGGCCTTTAAAGGTGTAGCTAACTGACACTTGGCCCTTAGTTCTTTTTTAGCTCTCAAACTGTATTTCTCTGTACTCCCTCGGGGAATAGTCTACATTGGCAACTGGTAGATTAATAGGTCAAAATCTCCTGATTTAATAGAATTAGCTCTGATTTGTTTTATATATTATGCTTCCTCCAAAAATTTTTTCAATCAAATCAAGGATTGGATATTAAAATTTTTCTTTTGTTCATGGTAGTGCTCTAGTGCAGATGGTCAAATTCAAACTCTCATTTTGCCAATGGGGCAAAAAAAACCTTTTAGAGGTAAAATGATTTGTATAAGATCACAAGCCTCGTTAATCTTGGTGCTACCTGCATTCAGACAATACTAAAGCAGAAAGACAAAAATAAGCAAGCAGTATCTACCTCTTGTCTTATGCTGTTGTTTGCAAATATGATATGTATTAAAATTTTGCTTTTTGTACATTAAAAGCCAGTGTACAATATAGATTAATATTTAATTTAGCATACAAGTTCTGATGTCCTTCAGGCTTCGTTTTTTAAAAAATGCCATGTGTGTGCGCATGTGCGTGCGTGTGCGTGTGTGTGTGTGTGTGTGTGTAGAAGTTTTCAATTACCCTGAGTCCAGCATTTCCTTCTGGAGACCCTTCATAGATGATTGGCTAATTCCAGTGACTTCATATTAGATTTTATGAACTATACGCTCAAACTAATCACCAAATTCTTTTCTAGTGCAGCACTTAGAAATTTTAGTTTGCTCTGCTAGATTTATGTCCGTGATTTCTCTCCTTTTCTGCAGGTGGACATAATGTCACGATCTCCTTGCAGTCCAGAACTGGACACACCCATATGCCTTCTGTGGTTGGCGTCCTTGTCTTTACCCAGTTCTGGTTCTGGTTTCCTCTTTCACACTTCCTGTCATTGGCTTATACCCCTACCTGTGTCATTGGCCTGAACAAAGACTTAAAGGTATGTTTGCAAGAGCTCAGTTTTATAGTTTATCTTTACTATATCCTGTTCACTACCCACTCATGAGGATTTTCATGAAAATTTTAAAGATTAGTTGGCATCTTATTAATAAAATATTTTCCCCTCAGACTGAATCACCTTACTGAAAGGAGTATGTTGGTGGAAGTTTTGAAAATTAAGTCTCTTTACTAACAGTGTAACCTTGGGTAAATCAGTTAAGAAATGGTGAGAGGGGGCAAAGACTTTATAATCATTGATGAATTTTATTTAATATTGAAGGTCTGTGAGAGCCGTTGTAGGATTTCATGCAGATAAATGACATGGTGAGATTTGCAGTTTAGAAACATCATTCTGGTATCAGTGGAAATTTGTTACAATGCTGTTGTAACAGTCTGGGCAAGGGAGACCTAAACTAAATCTTACTAAGAAAGGAAGGTTAGAGACAGGAATATGCTCCACTGTTATGTGATGCTAGAGTGTTTGCTGGAGGAAAGAATTGTTACTAAAGGGAAAACAAGATAGGTGGATGTCCCTTTGGTAGTGACAAAACAGGACCAGGGAGGTGAGGAGCCAGAGGCAGTCATAGAATGAAACTAGTCACATAAGACAAAGACTTAAGGTGATGCATTCCCTGTCATCACACTGTTTTGAGGGGGGAATGGGGGTGGGGGTCGTGGTTTCACTTACGTCTTTCTCAGTCCTTTAGCCCAGTGATTCACTTTCTTGGTCTTCCATCCTCTCAGAGGCTTTCTGACCTTTAGATAACTCTTAACATTTGGTCATCACTGTTGTTAAAACATTCTTTAAGTTTTCAGGGTGGAAAAATTTTAGGTAGAAAAAATGACAGGTAAAGATTGAGTGTTTCACTGGATTGATTTTTTTTTCTTCAGTATAGCTGTATAGCCAATTAATTGTCTTGTAAGTGTTTCAGTATTAACTACTCGTGTATATATATATTGAGCAGTTTGCTCTCTTAGAGCAAGAATCTTTTGGTTTCCCAATCTCTAACATTGTGGTTAAACATACAGTGTAATCTTAGGGACTTCTTCCTCTGGCACACAGTTTTGGGATCTCTGTCCATTCCTTACAATGGAAGTGGGATGGAAAAGGCAACGTTGCTTGTCCTAATAAATGTGGTGCTTATTACCATTCCCTATCAATGCAAATTGGGTAAATAGAGAAAAATTCAGACTAGAGAACTTTAAACCTGGTCACCAAGTAATGCAAAGCCAACTTTTCCATTAGGCTCATGCTAGACTCTGTAGTGTAAGGAAGGGACATGGAAGTTGGGTGTGCAGATTAGATAATCAGATAACACTGCAAAAAAGATAACAGTTGATCTGATGCTCACACCATGACTGGGACTTAACCCTCTGAAGCAGGGTTCATGGTAAAATGAAAAATGAAAGGGATGCCTGTTCAAAGGCACAGAGCTTCAAGAAAGTATAGGGAACCACAGTAGTTCTGTAAAGACCCTCAAAACTAACTCAGTGAAAGAAGACAGATGCCTTTAAAGGAAGTGTGGTAACATAATTGAATAGCTGTGTGATTTAATGTAAATTGAAACTTCTGGCATCCCTTTGCATCTGTGTGCTTATTTTGGGTATAGAAACCTTAAACCTTGATTTTGATTATTTTAATAAAGGGGAGGAATTCTCTTATTTCTTCAGATGCCAAAAGTTCAATATAAATCAAACTGTAAACCATCAACATTTGCGTATCCTGCCCCTCTGGAAGTACCAAAAGAAAAAGAAAAGGAAAAGGTAGGTTCTTTGTTACTTTGAGCACCATTTGTACCTATATAGGAGCTGCTTAGTGTTTTACTTGGATTTGTTTTAAATACTGTAATGTTTTAAAGTAGGTATTTTTAAATCCAGCATTACACAAGAGTATGGAGTGAAAGCCCTTTTCTCTCCTGGTCATCCAGGTCTCATGTTTCAGGAGTCACAATTTATGAATTCTCCAAATGTTTTTTCTGCACATGTCAATACTTTTTATACCGCAAATCATGTTTTCTACATACTGTTCTGCATCTTACTGTTTTCATTTTAGCGGTTCTTTTAATGTGTATTGATCTCGTTTTTTTCAAAGCTGCAGAGCAATCCCTTTGTGTGTGTATTGTTTTACCAGTTCCTTGTCTGATAGACATTTAAGGTTATTTCTGATTTGTCACTGTTACAGATGAGACTGGGATAGAGTTTTTATACATGTGTATTTGTGCACTTGTACAAGTATATCCATAAGTTAGGATCTTACATGTAGAATTGCTTGATCAAAAGTAATGCAAATTGTTAATTTTTATAAGTATTAACTGAATTTCCTTTCAAAATGGATATAACCAATTTATAGTCCTCCCAATGAGTATAAAGGTATTCAGTTAAACTATGGTAAAATTGAGAGCTGTGCTTGTCCCTGTAGTTTTCTCAGTCAAATTATCCTTTATGACACTTCAGGTTTAGGAAAATGACTTTTTCTCTTAAGAGATTGTTCCGTATTAGCCAGTTGATTGTTTGCTGTAAATGTTATGGTTAAGTAAGGATAATTATGTAATTGACGAAATTTCCAGGTGGTAGGTGATAGTGTCCTTTGATAATAGCATCTTGTTCATCAGCTGTGTATCTTAATCATCAGCTGTGTTTCAGGGTGCCCTCCCCCTACCTTTGAGTCTAAAACAAGGGCAGCTTTACACAATTACTGCCTAGCCTTTCAAGGTCCCTGTTTCACCTCTGGTTTCAGTGAGACCCATCAAGGATGATAATTCCAGGTTAACCACTTAGCCACTGTGGATTACCATTGTAGGGCATCTAGTCCAGTGAGAGAGCTTTACAACCAGGTTTGGAGAAAATTTTTGTTTTCCAGTGCTTTCCCTGTAAAGTAAAAAAGGATGCAGCACCCAAATCTCTTGTCTCAGAAACTTATCATAGCAAATTAACATCTAAGGTATACTACAGATTTAAAAAAAAATTTAGAGCTATATTGGACACAAGCCTTTAGCAACTAAAGATTTACCTGATGACTGTAACAGTAAGTTATCCTTATATTCCCAGATTATTTTGTTCTTTTTGATTCTTTACTACCAGGAAACAATAGCATTGTAGAACGGAATTCTTACTGGGCTTGTGCATTTGTGTGTAAGTGAAAGTGTTAGTTGCTCAATTGTTGTGACCTTGTGGACTGTAGCCTGCCAGGCTCTTCTATCCATGGCATTCTCCAGGCAAGAATACTGGAGTGGGTTGTCAGTCTCTTCTCCAGAGGATCTTCCTGACCCAGGGATTGAACCTGGGTCTCCTGCATTGCAGGCAGATTCTTGACCCTCTGAAGCACCAGGGAAGCCCGTGTAAGTATTACAACAGTTTATTCTGTTCACTCCTCTAGGTTTCTACTGCTGTGTTATCTATAACTGCCAAGGCTAAAAAGAAGGAAAAAGAAAAGGAAAAAAAGGAAGAGGAGAAAATGGAAGTGGTGGGTATAACTTTCTGGCAGTATGGGTTGATGTAGCTGTCTCTGTCATGGTCCAGATTCTTCCTTAGTTGAACGTTGTTATACCTTGCTCTTGACTTCTTTTAAATAATTATCCTGTTCCAAGCATGGAAACTCATAAAATTTTAATTGAAAGAGACTTTAGAAATTAAACTCATTCATGGGAATAATAGTAGGGTACAAATCAAGAATGAGTTCTTAGGAGGAGTGACAACTAAAATGGATTTTGAAGGGCAACGTAGGATTTTCATCAGACAGTGCAGTGATGGTAAGAGAAAGAAAAGCCCTTTCAGGCAAAGGCAACATCATTTATTTAAATATCTCTGCTAATGGAAAAACCTTCTTACCCTTTTCAATTAAGTTAAATATCACTCTCATCCCCAAGCAGTTACCATCTCTCTCTTCTGCATCTGGTATCATTTTGGTTTTCTTTCCATTATATCTAATCCTAACTACCTTTTGCACCTGATAGTTGCTCAGTAAATTTATTAAACAATGCTGTAGAACAGAAGTGAACCTTTATGGGACTATATTTTTTTCCTCCCCGTAGGATGAGGCAGAGAAAAAGGAAGAAAAAGAAAAGAAAAAAGAACCTGAGCCAAACTTCCAGTTATTGGATAACCCAGCCCGAGTTATGCCTGCCCAGCTTAAGGTCCTAAGCATGCTGGAGACCTGTAGATACCAGCCTTTCAAACCAGTAAGTTACCAATGGCCCTTAGTTATATACCAGTAGGATATTAATCTCTAAGGCAATGGAATCTTTATAGAGAAGGATAAATTGCCCAAATGTTGGAAACAGCTCTCTAGTACTAATAAATCTCTTAGCACAAGCGAATATACCCTTCCATTCATACAGATTTGGATTCTTGACTTTTGTGTAACCATTCATCTACCAAAGGTTAACATCATAGAATTACTAATACAGCATAGTGATTAGGACCATGGACTCTGGAGCTGGACATCCTGAGTTTAAATCCTGATTCTACCACTTGCAGCCTGTGTGAAATCCTCTCTCCATCAGTTTTCACTACTATAAAATAACAATTACCATCCCTAACTCACGAGAATGTGATTGAACAGTGTAATATACAAGCATATACAAGCTTGTATATAAGCATATACAGTTAATACACAAGCACAAAAGTGTTCTGTTTTACAATTAGAAAAGGATCTTCATGCCACTTAATTTATTCTAGGGCAGAAAGTTTTGTGTTAGAAATAAATGCTGATCAGAAATTTGAGCATGGTAATGTCTTTCTTTTTCGGGTTCTTGTATCTTGCAAACTGGAGAACCATTAGTAGACACACTTAGTACATTCAAATCCTGGACCAATCTGAAGTGTCATAGATAAGATTTCTAGATCCTTCTGGAAAAGTAAACCCATTCTCATCAGCTTGAAGGTGTTCCCTGCTGGTGGTGACAACTCTTACTCACAATTGTAAGTCAGGGTCTTACCTGACTAGATTATTAGGAAACAAGGGCAGAGGATGGAAGATAGCTGTATTTAATGGAAGAGCTGGAACTGGGTGGAACTGAGTTTATATTGCAACTCTGCCATGTCTTAGCTGTGTGACTGAGACAGCTCATTTAATTGCTTCCTGTTTGTTTCCTCATCTAATAATTGGAATGGTGATACTACCTACCACTCAGGAATATTGTTAAGATTAAATAGGTTGTTATGTGTGAAATACCTAAAACAATATCTACAGGTGGTAAATCCTTCGTCAGTAGTTTTACTTGGTGATGGTGACAAGTCATCAGATATCTGGGTAGCAGGCAGTCAGGCCAGGAAGGATAGAACAGTTTGAAGGTCTTCTCCCACCTCCTATTAATCTTGCATTCAGTTCAGTTCACTTCAGTTGCTCAGTCGTGTCTGACTCTTTGCCCCCCATGAATTGCAACACACCAGGCCTCCCTGTCCATCACCAACTCCCGGAGTTTACTCAAACTCACATCCATCGAGTCACTGATGCCATCCAGCCATCTCATCCTCGGTCGTCCCCTTCTCCTCCTGCCCCCAATCCCTCTCAGCATCAGAGTATTTTCCAATGAGTCAACTCTTCACATGAGGTGGCCAAAGTACTGGAGTTTCAGCTTTAGCATCATTCCTTCCAAAGAACACCCAGGACTGATCTCCTTTAGAATGGACTGGTTGGATCTCCTTGCAGTCCAAGGGACTCTCAAGAGTCTTCTCCAATACCACAGTTCAAAACCATCAATTCTTTGGCGCTCAGCCTTCTTCACAGTCCAGCTCTCACATCCATACATGACCACTGGAAAAACCATAGCCTTGACTAGACGGACCTTTGTTGGCAAAGTAATGTCTCTGCTTTTGAATTTGCTATCTAGGTTGGTCATAACTTTCCTTCCAAGGAGTAAATGTCTTTTAATTTCATAGCTGCAGTCACCATCTGCAGTGATTTTGGAGCCCCCAAAAATAAAGTCTGACACTGTTTCCACTGTTTCCCCATCTATTTCCCACAAAGTGATGGGACCAGATGCCATGATCTTCATTTTCTGAATGTTGAGCTTTAAGCCAACCTTTTCACTCTCCTCTTTCACTTTCATCAAGAGGCTTTTTAGTTCCTCTTCACTTTCTGCCATAAGGGTGGTGTCATCTGCATATCTGAGGTTATTGATATTTCGCCCGGCAATCTTGATTCCAGTTTGTGCTTCCTCCATCCCAGCGTTTTTCATGATGTACTCTGCACAGAAGTTAAATAAGCAGGGTGACAGTATACAGCCTTGGCGTACTCCTTTTTATATTTGGAACCAGTCTGTTGTTCCATGTCCAGTTCTAACTGTTGTTTCCTGATTGGGACCCAATACTACTTGGCCTGTAGTGTTGAATGAATGAATTGGTAGAACTACCAGTGGAGAAGGGAATGGCAACCCACTCCAGTATTCTTGCCTAGAGAATCCCATGCTCAGAGGAGAGCCTAGTGGGCTACAGTCCGTGGGGTCGCAAAGAGTCAGACACAAATGAGCGACTTTCACTCACTCACCAGTGGACACATTATATTAGTCACTGTCTAATCTGCAACCCAGCTCACCTAAGTGACATGTTTCTAGAAAATATATTCTAACAGCACGCTTTCAAAACTGCTCTTGTCAGAACAGCTGTATTAGTGCACATCCAGTGAACACTTGAAGCGCACATAAGACACCCAGTGATTTTGACAGTTACGAAGAACTAAAGACAGCAAAGTATATGCTCAGTGTCATGATACCATATGAGGAGGCTGGTTTGCCTCAGCTGGAACTTAAATGATTTTAAAGCTTTGCTCAAATCAGAGGAAGCTGTAACAGTTGTTCACTTATGAGCCAAAATATATTTCCTATGTCTGTGCCTGGCTGGCTGTTGAAGGTAGGACCCCAGTCATACACATAGCCCCTCAGCAAAGACTGGGAGACTTATTCCAAGTATTTAAGGAACTCCCTCACTAGTTATTAGCTGTCTGGTCAGATAACTGAGAGATTTCAGTGGTCACATACAACAAAAATATTTTCTAGAAAAGTCACAAAACATAACTTTTTTTTTAATGGGCGAAGGATTTGAATAGGCATTTCTCCAAAGAAGATTTACAAATGGCCAAAAGCACATGAAGACTCTCAACATCATTCATCGTAAGGGAAATGTAAATCAAAACCACAGGGAGATGCTTCGTCATACCTACTAGTATGCTGCTGCTGCTGCTAAGTCACTTCAGTTGTGTCCGACTCTGTGTGACCCCACAGATGGCAGCCCATTGGGCTCCGTCGTCCCTGGGATTCTCCAGGCAAGAACACTGGAGTGGGTTGTCATTTCCTTCTCCAGTGCATGAAAGTGAAAAGTGAAAGTGAAGTCGCTCAGTCGTGTCTGACTTAGCGACCCCGTAGACTGCAGCCTACCAGGCTCCTCCGTCCGTGGGAGTTTCCAGGCAAGAGTACTGGAGTGGGATGCCATTGCCTTCTCCACCTACTAGTATACCTGTAATCAAAAAGACAGTAAATTTTAGATTCCAGTTAGCAAGGATGTGGGAAATTGGAGCCTCAGGTGGCACTGGCGTAGGAGTGCACAGTGTTGGTGCAGCCCCTGTGGAAACCAATTTGACAGTTCCTTGAAAAATTAAACGCAGGTGCATCATATGACCCAGCAATTCCACTCCTTGGTATATGCCCAAGAGAATGAAAACCATGTCCACGCAAACACTTATACACTGATGTTTCTATCAGCTTTACACATAATAGCCAAAAGGTATAAACAACTCAGATGTCCACCAAGTGGTGGATGAATAAATACAAATGATATGCACAATGGAATTTTATTCAGCCAAAAGAAATGACATAGTGATATATACTGCACCATGTTTGAACCTAAAAACATTATCCTAAGTGACAAAAGCCAGACACAGAAACCACATGTTGTATGATTCTATTTATTTGAGATGTCCAAAACAGACGAATCCATAGAAACAGAAGTTGCTTTAATGGTTGCAAGGGCTGGAAGTAGGGAAAAATGAAGAATGACTGTTAATAGATGCAGAATTTCTTTTAGATTAAACATTCATCAGAATGTTCTCTTGAATTAGATAGTGGAGGTGGTTGCATGACTTTGTGAATATACTTAAAAAAAAAACCCACTGAATTGTATACTTAAAAGAGTTAATTTATATTATGTGAATTATATCTCAATTTTGGAAAAAAGACTACCTCTGTGTGTTTGTGGTGAAGAAAAGAGTACCCCCTGACTCATCTCCTCTAGTACCCTGCTGGCAGGGTCATCAGGTCCTTCCTCAGACGTTGCATTTAATCTTGAAAATGGATTGTATTCCTCCTGTTTCCTGTCCATCTTAAAAGACGCCTTACAGAGAGTGTGGAGCTTTTGGCAGCAGGAAGTATCCCATTGCCTCTGTCTTCAGTTGTCACTAGCCTTCTCAGAAAACAGACTGGTTGTGTACCTTATTTTCTGATTAGAGAATGTGTGAGCTCTCTAACATATTAGGCATTAATAAATCTAAACCATGTAGGTATAAAAAGCTCTTCCTATATGTTGGTTATACTGCAGGATTTGGGCTGGAGCATTCCAGTTAAGCATGAAATAGTACTATTATAACCTAGAGCCATTATTTCCAAAATGCAGGAAGTCCTTTGCTGAATCTCCATTGGTCCTTTAGAGGTTCATACACACTTTTAGACCATGGAGTATTAAGGTGGTGGCCAAGTAACTCTGTTTTTGGGTGAATATTGGTAGTCAAGTCAGGGACAATTCATAAAATGGCTTTTTTTCAAGAAAACTTTTTAAAGAAAAGGGTTATAGATTAATATATATGGATATGTGTGTATTGAGCCAGGGGAAGCAGTTTAGAAATTCATGCAGGCACACCAGTTTTATAGCATGGCAGAGCAGGGCTCTGATGGGTAAAAATTAGATTAGGTTGAACTGCAGAGATGCTTATACATATGTGAATCATTTGACTAATGTGCTTGGGCTTCTTTTCCTTCCCAGTAATGTGCTTTGGTAGAAATGTGTTTTTTCCAGATGTGCCTTCCACTGTTGACTGATTTAATTACAGAGAGCAGCTTTCCATTTCCTTTGACACAGGCAGGCAAATAGAATAAGATTGGTACACCAGAGATGGGCAAACAGTTTGGCACTTGAATTTACCCTTTGCTAATATGTTCGGGAGAGGGCTTAATAGAATTGCTTCTACATTCTACTTCCCTTTTATTTCCCATCTAGTTTTTCACTGTCTTGCATCACAATGATTTGTAAATTAAAATGAAAAACACTCAGATATTTGTGATATTTATATTGTTCTGTCATTCTAAAATTTCTGGAGAAAAATACTCTTTTCATTTATAAATTGTCTTTTGTGTCCAAAATGATGCTTTTCACAAAATGATAAAAGGATCTATTAGATTGTGTGTCTTAAACTTTAGCATGCATAGATGCTGCTGAGGATCTTGTTAAAACACAGATTCAGAATTCTAAAGTAGGGCTAAGTTTTCTGCATTTCTGACAAGCTCTGACATGATAATGATGCTACTGGCCCAGGACCACATGTTGAGTAGCACAGCATTAGACTGCCTCGTTGGATAAGTAAACATTTTCCCTGCAGTCCAGCTGAGGCTAGTACAGTACTAGATAATGCTTCTTAAATCATGATGCATCGTCCAAACAGAGCAACACCACGTGTTCCACCCTCCAGAGCCACTGGGTTAAATTTGCAGATACTCCTGTAGCCGACAGTTATCTTTATCCTTTGTTATGTACATTGGCAGTGCTGTCCACGGTCAGTCCTCAGACTAACCTGAAGGAATAGATGAGGAAGATATTATTAGCCCATCTTACAGTTGAACAGTTAAGTTACAGGTGTAGCATCACACAGGGACAGATGCCAAGTTTCCTGACTGTCATCTAGGAGAGTGTAGTTCCAGTTTTCTACTTCCAAATCATTCTCATTCTCTTGGGGTACCATTTAATAAGTAAGCAGTCAAGATTGTGGAGCATTCTGGAAATACGAGTGGAGCTTGAGCATCTTCATTCCTTGCTCTGTTTAATAGCTGTCCATTGGAGGCATCATCATTCTGAAGGATACCAGTGAAGACATTGAAGAGCTGGTGGAACCCGTGGCAGCTCATGGCCCAAAAATTGAGGAGGAAGAACAAGAGCCAGAACCCCCAGAACCATTTGAGTATATTGATGACTAAGGACCAGAGGTGCGTGTGGAGCAAAATTGTGTACCGCGAGAAGTCTCTCTGTTGATTCTTCACAAATGTTTTTACAAGGACCTGGTCTCACTTTGCCCTTCTGTTCTTAATCCCTATTTATGTAAATGACATTAAAACTTCTCTTTATTTGACCTCTTCCTGAATATGTAACCACCAATTCCTTTTTCTTTTTTTCTTGATTCTCTCCCCTAGTCTAGTGTTCTGCCAGTTCTATTCAAAGTGGCTGGTCTGCAAACTGTTTTCATAGGTCCCTGAGGAAGGGGCTAGCTCCAGAATGTAACTCAATGCTTCACTCATCAAAAAGCCTTGCTATCCCCTAACCCCCCCAAAAATCAGCTGAACTGTCTGGCCGCTCAGTAATGGAGTTGATTTCCATTCTGATGTAAGCTCCTTCTTGTGGATCAGTTATAGTTTGTGGACTGGCACTGTTCTGTAGATCCACTTTGAGTAGCACAGGTCTGAATTTCTCATGATTCTTCTCTTTCCTTTGGTAATACTTCTGGCTCTAAAAGCCTTACTATTCATTTATTCAGTGAAGCTACTGAACATCTAATATGTATAAGACAATAGTGCTTATAGGTACTTGTGGTCAGTTAGACTGTAAACAAAGCTTTGTCCAGTTGAAAAAGATAATTATTATGCCAGTTTCCTAACCATGCTGAAGGAGATTTTTAGGTGCAAAAGATTGCCATTTCACAAAATTATCATTCTACTCTTCTATTTCTTTTTCAAATGGGTGTTACATATTTGAAGATGCAATTCCCTGGTGGCTTAGATGATAAAAAATCCATCCGTAGTGCAGAAAACCTGGGCATGGCAACCCACTCCAATGTTCTTGCCTGGAGAATCCCCATGGGCAGAGGAGCCTGGAGGGCTACAGTTCATGGGGTCACAAAGAGTCTGACACGACTGAGCAGCTAAGCACACACTGTATAATGAAGGTTCTCTAATCCCACCTTAGGACAAATAGGTTGTAAAACAAACATGAATTGTACTCTTCAAAGAAGATTAGAATAGTATCATTATGACAAAGGAAAAACACATTTTAAATGTCATGTTGCAGATCTAGCTCCATAAGTAACAATTAATTAAAGCTTTCTCAGATAAATAATTAAGGCAGAAACCCTGCTCTTAGTAGAAACATATAGTCAGACCCCCAAGAGACAATTTACAGATTTATAACCTCCCTTTCTGCTTTTGAAAATTAACTTTCAGCTCTTAATGGTTTCCTAAGCTTTACCCAACCAGCACATGGCAGTATTAATACCCTGAGCTCTCAGTTTGTGTGCAGAACTGAGCTCACATTAGCCCCTGGCAGCCTTTCACAATCCCCTACTGAAAACCTCCCAATTAAGTCTTTCAGAGCTGGGAGCTACCAGATGGCAGTAGAAGTTTTCAGTTGGAAATTGGATTCTTGTTAGTTTTTAAAAGGGGAAAACATTCAGTCCAATAAGAATTTGAAAACTATAGTCTGTCTTAGTACAAACTGGCATATTAGGACTGTATCAGCAGGGTTAGGGGCTTGTTTGTTTTGTTTGTTTGTTTTGTTATGTCTTGGCTGCACCAGGCCTCATGCCCAATTCTAGTTCCCAGACCAGGGATCAAATTTGTGCACCCTGTGGTGGAAGTATGACATCTTAACCATTGGACCGCCAGGAAAGTTCCTAGGGGCTAGTTTTAAACTTCAACATCTAGTATCTTTGGGGGTTTTTTTGTTGTCTTTGTTTTTTAATGTTTTTAAATTAAGAGTAACCCTAGCTTCTCCCTCTCCCCGCTACCCCAGGATCTCATTGCTCACCTGAAGAAGATTGTCCAGGCTCATATTGGAAATGCCTGTGAGGAAATTTATGCTGAGACCTGCTATTCACTGCATGTATCATTGCCTCTGTACTGACCTTGTCTGCAAGTCTTTGGTTGAAGAGATGGTATATGACTAGTGTTCTCTTTCACACAACTTGGTTTTCAAATAAATATATTAAGATCTTCAGATGGACAAGGGCTTCTTGTTTGTTTTTCAGCCTGGATTGTAAATAAATGGATCGAATACTATTCTCCCCACCATGAAACCCCTGAACCCAAAGAGCTGAATCTGATTCCTGGGGTGAATAGGCATGACTTTAATATCAGTGAAGGAGTTAAACTATTTTATAAATTATTTGAAAAATAATGGGAAAAAAATAAAAACAACCACCTTTGTTTATTCAGTTCAGTTCATTTCAGTCACTCAGTCGTGTCTGACTCTTCACGACCCCATGGACCACAGCACACCAGGCTTCCCTGTCCATCACCAACTCCCAGAGTTTATTCAAACTCATGTCCATTGAGTTCGTGATGCCATCCAACCATCTCATCCTCTGTCGTCCCCTTCTCCTCCTGCCTTCATTCTTTCCCAGCATTAGGGTCTTTTCAAATGAGTCAGCTCTTTGCATTAGGTAGCCAAAGTATTGGAGTTTCAGCTTCAACATCAGTCCTTCCAAGGAACACCTAGGACTGATCTCCTTTAGGATGGACTGGTTGGATCTCCTTGCAGTCCAAGGGACTCTCAAGAGACTTCTCCAACACTACAGTTCATAAGCATCAATTCTTCGGTGCTCAGCTTTCTTTATAGTCCAGCTTTCACATCCATACATGACTACTGGAAAAACCGTAGCCTTGATGAGATGGACCTTTGTTAAAAAGCAGTAATGTCTCTGCTTTTTAATATGCTGTCTAGGATGGTCATAGCTTTCCTTCCAGAGGTAAGCACCTCTTGGCTGCAGTCACCATCTGCAGTGATTTTGGAGCCCAAGAAAATAAAGTTAGCCACTGTTTCCACTGTTTCCCCATCCATTTGCCATGAAGTGATGGGACCAGATCCCATGATCTTAGTTTTCTGAATGTTGAGCTTTAAGACAACTTTTTTACTCTCTTTCACTTCATCAAGAGGCTCTTTAGTTCTTCACTTTCTGCCATAAGGGTGGTGTCCTCCGCATATCTGAGGTTATTGATATTTCTCCTGACAATCTTGATTCCAACTTGGGCTTCATCCAGCCCAGAGTTTCGCATGATGTACTATGCATATAAGTTAAATAAGCAGAGTGACAGTGTACAGCCTTGATGTACTCCTTTTTTTATTTGGAACCAGTCTGTTGTTCCAAGTCCAGTTCTAACTGTTGCTTCCTGACCTGCATACAGATTTCTCAAGAGGCAGGTGAGGTGGTCTGGTATTCCCATCTCTTTCAGAATTTTCCACAGTTTACTGTGATCCACACAGTCAAAGACTTTGGCATAGTCAATAAAGCAGAAATAGATATTTTTCTGGAACTCTCTTGCTTTTTCCATGATCCAGCTAAGAGATCTCTAGTCTTTCCCATTCTATTGTTTTCCTCTATTTCTTTGCATTGATCACTGAGGAAGGCTTTCTTATCTCTCCTTGCTATTCTCTGGAACTCTGCATTCAGATGCTTATATCTTTCCTTTTCTTCTTTGCTTTTCGCTTCTCTTCTTTTCACCACTATTCGTAAGGCCTCCTCAGACAGCCATTTTGCTTTTTTGCATTTCTTTTTCTTGAGGGTGGTCTTGAGCTCTGTTTCCTGTACAGTGTCACAAACCTCTGTCCATAGTTCATAGGCACTCTGTCTATCAGATCTAGTCCCTTAAATCTATTTCTCACTTCCACTGTATAATCGTAAGGGATTTGATTTAGGTCATAGCTGAATGGTCTAGTGGTTTCCCCTACTCTCTTCAATTTAAATCTGAAATTGGCAATAAGGAGTTCATGATCTGAGCCACAGTCAGCTCCCAGTCTTTTTTTTGCTGACTGTATAGAGCTTCTCCATCTTTGGTTGCAAAGAATATAATCAGTCTGATTTCATTGTTGGCCATCTGGTGATGTCCATGTGTAGAGTCTTCTTTTGTGTTGTTGGAAGAAGGTGTTTGCTATGACTAGTGCGTTCTCTTGACAAAACTCTATTAGGCTTTGCCCTGCTTCATTCTGTACTCCAAGGCCAAATTTGCCTGTTACTCCAGATGTTTCTTGACTTCCTACTTTTGCATTCCAGTCCGCTATAATGAAAAGGACATCTTTTTTGGGTATTAGTTTTAAAAGGTCTTGTAGGCCTTCATAGAACCGTTCAGCTTCTTCAGCATTATTGGTTGAGGCATAGACTTGGATTACTGTGATATTGAATGGTTTGCCTTGGAGACGAACAGAGATCATTCTGTCATTTTTGAGATTGCATCCAAGTAGTGCATTTCAGACTCTTTTGTTGACCATGATGGCTACTCCATTTCTTCTGAGGGATTCCTGCCCACAGTAGTAGATATAATGGTCATCTGAGTTAAATTCACCCATTCCAGTCCATTTTAGTTTGCTGATTCTTAAAATGTCAATGTTCACTCTTGCCATCTCCTGTTTACCACTTCCAATTTGCCTTGATTCATGGACCTAACTTTCCAGGTTCCTATGCAATATTGCTCTTTATAGCATCAGACCTTGCTTCTATCACCAGTCACATCCACAAATGGGTGTTGCTTTTGCTTTGGCTCCATCCCTTCATTCTTTCTGGAGTTATTTCTCCACTGACCTCCAGTAGCATATTGGGTACCTACCAACCTGGGGAGTTCATCTTTCAGTGTCCTATCTTTTTGCCTTTTTGTATGAAAAGGGGCTTCTCAAGGCAAGAATACTGAAGTGGTTTGCCATTCCCTTCTCCAATAAGACGGTAGATGCTGAGAGAGGTTATCAGAGGGAAGACGGACTGAAACCACAATCATAGAAAACTAACCAGTCTAATCACATGGACCACAGCCTTGTCTAACTTGATGAAATGAAGCCATGCTGTGTAGGGCCACCCAAGACGGACAGGTCTTGGTAGAGAGTTCTGACAAAATGTCCGCTGGAGAAGGGAATGGCAAACCACTTCAGTATTCTTGCCTTGAGAACTCTTGTTTATTACTCCAAGAATTCTCTGCATTTTTATTAATGGGATTGAGGATGTAGAGTGCTGTTCAGTTACTGAGGAAGTCCTTTTAATGATCCAAGGGAAATGAAGTCTACTTAGGCAGCTGAGAAGCTTTTTTTTAAAAAATAAGCTTTACTTCTTGTTTCCTGCTTTGACCCTGTTATGGACAATAGGTATAAATTAATTTAACCACAAGACCTAATTGTGTACTCTTTTTTCCTTCTTTTCTAACCTTTTTCCCCATGTTTCTTTTTTAAGTTGAGGTATAATTTAAATGTAATAAAAAATGCACACATTTGGTTCTGTAGGGTTTTTTGTGCCTTGACCTTCAGTCATTAAAGTAGGTAGTTTCCAACATTTATAAAGATTCTTTACTCCAGCCTTGATTTTTTCACTTTGTAATTTAAGATGTAGCCTCCTGCATCTAAGGAAAAGAAAATTAATCTTAGAGGAAACTAACTCCTGGATTGATCAGCAGTGTCCATTCATCCATCACAGCTTTACTGTTAGGTCTAGGTCTAAAGATTATTGATCCCAAAGGATGGCTCCACTCACTGGTTAATTTCATTGTTTTCCCCTCCTTTGTAAATTCCTTGTTTCCTCAATATCAGATGATTTCTATAAAACAGATTATCTTATTTCCTAGCCTCTCATTAGCTATATCCTTCCTCTTCAAGGTCTTAACATTGCTTGCATTTCAGACAGTTATCTCTACCATTTCCCATAATATATGAAATGTTTAAAAAAACAGAAGTCTCTCAGTGATGTCACTGTCCAAAATTGAGTAGTCTGGGAAAAGTGGTCCATTCACTGGTCTCTGGCCAAAGTTAATAAATTATTTCTAAAATAGTGGGTTGCTCCCTGAAGGAGCAGTCAACACCAGTTCCTGGTAAAAAGTGCCATTTAGAATTTGCTATCTTGGTCTTAAATCTTAAGGTTACAACTTTTAAAAATGCAAGCTGTTGAGATAAAATGTCTACTTGAGTCGGACTCTGATGAGTAAAGTTAATAAATTATTTCTAAAATAGTGGGTTGCTCCCTGAAGGAGCAGTCAACACCAGTTCCTGGTAAAAAGTGCCATTTAGAATTTGCTATCTTGGTCTTAAATCTTAAGGTTACAACTTTTAAAAATGCAAGCTGTTGAGATAAAATGTCTACTTGAGTCGGACTGTGATGAGATGGTATCTTTTTTCCTGATTTTTTTCCCCCTAGATTTCCTAACATACTCATAGCATTGAGATAACCAAGGTGCAGAGAAATCTAAAGTGAAATAGAGTGAAAAAGGTTCTGTATGAAGACGGACAGGAGCTAGAATCGACACATTCAATAGAAGAAACAGAAGTGGGAATGGCAGTGATTACTCTGGGGTGATGTTTGTGTGGACACTGATTGAGAGTTGAAGGCAAGGGGGTGCACATCCAGCCACTCTCTGGGCCTCCCCACTTGGGCTGCGTCACAGGCACCAAAAACCATGTAAGCAAAGCACGTACAGCCTCTTCTCCCCCTTGAGGGGCATGGGAACCCCTCCATCTAGTGATCCAACCAGAAACCCAGACAGGCTTCACCCTTGACTCACGTTTACCCTCTCAAACATCTCTCCACTTCACCGACCCTCCTTCCCCACTGTTCACTACCCTTCGTTCGAGTACTTACCTGTCCTTCTGCCTCCAGACTTGCCCAGTATTGCCCCTGCTGTCCTCATTTACTCGCTCCACATTTGTCTTGCTTACCATTACAACCCTAGCACAGTGTATAATCATATATCCTTGGACTCTAATTGTTAGAATGGTGAGAGCTACAACTGAGCTCTAAGAGAACAACTGGGACAGAACCCCTGAGCACAAGGGAGGAAATGAATTCAGACGTCCTCTCGTCTATCTCCTGCAGTGACTCAACTGCTAAGAACTGTTTTCCACGTGGTTTTACTCTTGAAGAACCTTGGCTTTTCTTTATGTGTACATGTAAGATAATGTGTCTGCAGTCTCTAACTGGCATGAGATGATGATAAGTGAACTTGGGCAAAGAAGTTTTCATGACTTTGTCTCAGTCCTCTCCCCAACCTCCTTATTAACCTCATCATAAATGAGATGACACTTCAGCTTTTCACAGAAAATCCCTTAGAAGGTCCTAAGCTCAATTGTTTCTAGCGCTCAAGTTTTTCTCCACCCTCTCATTTTTTACAGTGAAGAGCTGGAAGGGAGGGCCCTATCCAAACCAAACTACGTAATGGGAAGACTGTAGACCCTGACTTCAGACTTTGGTTCAGATCCAGATCTCGTTCCTTAATGGTTTCTTCCTTTGTACAGAGGAAAGTAATGTTTACCTCAAGGTTGTGGGATTAGATGATAATGGCTAATTAAGTGCTTGTTACATGCTACATATCAAGAAATCACATATATTGACTTATGCTTTACAACTACCTTGTGAAGTAGATGCTATTATGTTGAGATTATCTAGGTTAAAGAACCTAGCACTAAGCAGGTATTCACTAATTTGTAGTTGAATCAGAATGGTGTGGTCTATCCCTCATTTTACACATGAAGACACTCAAAAGAGTGTCAAGCGCTGTTTTTACATTTGTGTTTCCAGTTCATCTTTCCACAAAGCAGGTCTCTGGCCTATTTGTTTTATGAGCTTATTTGATCCAAAGGCAGCAGACCTCCTAATAGCCATTTCTCTGCTCTTTCTACATCCATACTCTGCTCCAAGTCTGTGTCTTCTTCCATTCTCCTAAACCAGTGTGCCTTTTAAGAAAGAGATTGTCAACAAAAGCATTATTTCCAGATACCCATTGGCTGAACTTCACGGCCCACTGTTGATGGGCATTTGCCGTCTGTTTGCTGGGATCTGGGCAGTCCTTTCTTTGGTGGTGCATGCGTTCAGTGATTGTCAAGTCAGTGAGTTATTTATTTATAATAAAATTGCATCCAGCAGATAATTACCTTCAAAGATCTTGGGCATTACACAGAGCTGGGACCTGGCAAGTGGTTGGACAGAGATAAAGAGTTTCCCACCAAGCCGTGTTCCCATGACCTGGTGTGAGCAGCCTCTGACTCATGCCGTGATCTTCTCTCAGAAGCCCAGGTTTATATTCTAAAGATTTAAGAGGTTTACATGCATCCCAGGCTTTCTGCTTATGCTGGGTATGAACCAACCCCTCCAAAACAATGAATAAACATATTCCTTCCTTTGTTCTTGGATTAGAAGCCTGGTGGAGTTCCTCACTTACACCTCACTGCTAGCCCCAGTAATCAGTCTCTCCTAGCAGCTCCCAGGCATGTATGACACATGGTTGGCAGGCAGTTCGTTGTTCTTGAGTGATTTCCCGTGTGTATGGGATTTTCACTGACCAGCCAGCTTATAAATAAGCTCTTTAAGCGCAAGTTCCAACATATCTCCCAAAGTCCCTGTCACAGTGTTTGAGACAGCATGCCTACTGGCTTCAGACTAAATAAGTGGTTTTCTGAGGAGGCTTTACAAATAACTGAGGAAAGAAGAGAAGTGAAAAGCAAGGGAGAAAGGGAAAGATATACCCAACTGAATGCAGAGTTCCAGAGAATAGTAAGGAGAGATGAGAAGGCTTCTTAAATGATCAGTGCAAAGAAATAGAGGAAAACAATAGCTTCTGTGTGCTAGGCACTCTGTTCAGCACATTATTTTGCTCAGATGACCATTTTCAACCCTTACAATTCTAAATGTTACTATCCCCGTTTTACAAAAAAATGAGACTTCGAGAGGATGAGGGTATCTAGTAAGTCATGAGAATGGAATTCAAACCCAGGTCTGTCTGACTACAAAACCTGTATCTTTTGGGTTTGCTTTTGCTTATTTATTTGCTTTTGCTCATTACTCTTGAGAGTCCCTTGGACTGCACAGAGATCAAACCAGTCGATCCTAAAGGAAATCAACCCTGAATATTCATTGGAAGGAATGATGCTGAAGCTGAAGCTCCAATACTTTGGCCGCCTGATGTAGAGCCAACTAGTTGAAAAAGACCCTGATGCTGGGAAAGAGTGAGGACAGGAAGAGAAGGGGACAACAGAGGATGAGATGGTTGGATGGCATCACCCACTCGATGGACGTGAGTCTGAGCAAGCTCCAGGTGTTGGTGATGGACAGGAAGGCCTGGCCTGCTGCAGTCCATGAGGTTGCAAAGAGAGACAACTTAGCGACTGAACAACAATTGCTTATTTTAGCCACTATGGCAGTGGCTAAACTCAATTCAAGTCCAACTCAGAAATCACTTTAGCTGGCACTCAGGTGATCCTCATAAAGGTAATCCTGATAAAGGTGATCCTGAGACCACACTGAGAAACACTCCTACACAAAGGGGCCTCCAGAGCTGGGTCCCCTTGCTGTTTAGATGGGGTGTGGACACAGGGCTAGTCAGGACCCCAGAACCCCTCCAACCACACAACCATCTGCAAAACCCTCCTTAGAGGACAGATGAATAGAGGCAAGGTAGGACACACCTGGAGGCAGAGTTACTCCCCCAGAACCCAAAGTGGCAGAAAGTGGGCCTGCTGTCCTGCCGGGGCCACTTGGACAGGTCTCGCTTGTAGTACATGTGATACATGACACCAGGCCTGCTGGCCCCCTACCATCTCCAGGATACCCTACCTTCACCATGACAACTGCTGCTCGCCAGCAAAATGAACTTTGGATTTGTCTAACAACATATTCAGAGGAGGCAATGGCACCCCACTCCAGTACTCTTTCCTGGCAAATCCCATGGACGGAGGAGCCTGGTGGGCTGCAGTCCATGGGGTTGCTAAGAGTTGGACATGACTGAGCGACTTCACTTTCACTTTTCACTTTCATGCATTGGAGAAGGAAACGGCAACCCACTCCAGTGTTCTTGCCTGGAGAATCCCAGGAACAGAGGAGCCTGGTGGGCTGCTGTCTGTGGGGTCACACAGAGTTGGACACAACTGATGCGACTTAGCAGCAGCAGCAGAAGCAACAGCATATTTAAAGAGATGCTATGCTCTCTTACCCAGAGCCCTGCGGTGGGCATACTGAGGAGCTGAGAGAGCTAGCAGCGGCAGTCACAATGTACCCAACCAGGGCCCCCAACCTGACATTCTCTGTGGCTTAAAGTAACCCAGCAAGATCCAATGCATCGTCTTGCCTGAGCAGACAGTGCCTGTGAGCGGCTGCCAGTCAGTCAGTCCTTGCCTGGAATCTTCAGGCCCCCAAGCCAGCCCCACAGAGGCCTGGACACAGGTGCCTCATCCTCTCCACTCTGCAGTGTTCTCTGGAGGCTGTGTTGAGTCTAGGAAGATCTCAGCCAGCAGCGGGGTAAACCATGCTCCGGGGTCAAATGGGGGCAGCAAGGCCAAATTCCCCATCAGCAGGCAAGAGTGTCTGCCAGAGCCAGCAGGGCAGGAGCCCAGGAAAAAATAATTTCATTTTTCTTAAAATAATTCAATCAACATATATTTGCAATTCAAATAGTCTTTATGGGAAAAATGAACAAGTTGTTAGACTTCCTTACATTTATTCCATGGCTTAGAAATGCTTTTATTTTAATGGCAGTAACAGGGTCGGGTGATGGAGGCACCATAATCTTCTTAGTGCTTTGAGTCTCTATTTATTTTATTTATTTAGTTATTTATTTACTTGGCTGTAACAATGGGTCATAGTTGAGGATCTATAGCTGAGGCATGTGGAATCTAATTCCTGGACCAGGGTTTGAACGAGGGCCCCTACATTGGGAAGGCAGAGTCTTAGCCACTGGGCCACCAGGGAAGTTCCTAGAACTTTTAAGTGTCCTAATTCATTTCAAACAGGAACATGTAACCTATGCTTAGTCCCTCCACATTCTCAAGCTACTGGTGCAAGACAAAGTCACACTCTGCAGTGGGGCTGACACTAACTGTTGTTACTGTTCAGTCACTGAGTCATGTCCAACTCTCGTGACCCCATTAACTGCAGCACACCAGGCTACCCTGTTCTTCACTGTCTCCTGGAGCTTGCTCAAACTCATGTCCATTGAGTTGGTGATGCCATCCAACCATCTCATCCTCTGCCGTCCCCTTCTCCTCCTGCCCTCAGCCTTTCCCCGTACCAGGGTCTTTTCCAATGAGTCAGTTCTTCGCATCAGGTGCCAAAGTATTAGAGCTTCAACTTTAGCATCAGTCCTTCCAATGAATATTCAGGGTTGATTTCCTTTAGGATTGACTGGTTTGATCTCCTTGCTGTCCAAGGGGCTCTCAAGAGTCTTCTCCAGCACAACAGTTCGAAAGCATCAATTCTTCAGTGCTCAGCCTTCTTTATGGTCCAATTCTCACAACCATACATGATTACTGGAAAAACCATAGCTTTGACTGTCTAGGTTTGTCACAGCTTTTCTTCCAAAGAGCAAGCATCTTTTAATTTCATGGCTGCAGTCACCATCTGCAGTGATTTTGGAGCCCAGGAAAAGAAAATCTGTCAATGTTGCCCATAGGGAACATGGAAAAGCATTGTTTGTGGGGGCAGAGCCAGTGTGACTAAACAAATTGTGGAAATTAAATCCATAGATGACTGGACGTAGCTCACATTTCTCTACCACATTAGAGAAGGTCCAAGTTGCTCATTCCCTCCTGTATTCACTCATTCTCCAGTGAGCTTCTGTAATGTTTGCAGGCCAGAACCATCTGCCTTCCTTCTGGGAACTGATGTCTGTGCCTTTGTTTTTCCCTGCGGGAAATGGTGATGCCCTAGCCCAGCCTGGCTGCTTGCCATCACTCTTATCCCGCAGGCCTTGGTGACAGGCTCAGGGAAGAACACAGGGTCTGTCAGGACAATCCGAGCCAGTAAGACCAATTCTGGAACTTCCTTTCCCACCCCTGGGAACCACTCTCTCCTCTACCTCTGACGTGACCCAGAGCTGAGCCTTGCTGCACACGAAGCCTGGATACAATGTCAACCCAGAGGAACCTGAACTCAGAAGGGATCCAAAGCATCACACAAGCTCCAAATCCAGCTGGACCTCCACTCCAGACTAGGAAGTGCCATGAGTGACAGATTCTCTTCTTTGCTTAAACAAAACACAGGGCACTTAGAGCTGAATTTTTGGAGTTTGATACCAAAAGATTACTTCACGAGGAACTGTTGAAGAGGGGTGCTACGGGCTAAACTGTGTCCCCTCAAAGTTCATATATGGAAGTCCTAACCACCAGTACCTCAGCGTATCTCCACATGTCGTGGAGATGGGGCCTCTCAAGAGGTAGTTAAGTTAAAACGAATTCATGTGGACGGACCCTAATCCTATGACTGGTGTCCTTGCAAGAGGGCATGAGGACACAGACAACACACAGGTCAAAGGCAAATATGTAAGGACAAGCATGAGGGCAGCCACCTGCAATCCGAGGGAGAGGCCTCAGAAGAAACCAACCTGCCGACACTTGATCTCAAGTTTCCAGCCTCCAGACTGTGATACATTTCTGAGGTTTAAGTCACCCGGTCTCTAGTGTTTTGTATGGCAGCCCGAGAAGACTAATGCAGCGGCCCTACCAGGGGACCACTGAGGCGACTGAATGGGGGAGGGGATAAGGGTGAGGATGCCACTGCAGTCACCCACCAGCGAGATGAGTCTTGAATGAAGGGGGAGACAAGCGATAAGGACGTGGATCTGAGAGAAAGTTTAGGCCAAACTGACACAACTTGGTCACTGGCTATGATGAAGTGAGGGTAGGGATATCGAGCTTCTTGCTGGAGCCGGATGGCACCGTGTCCTTCTGGGAAGGGAGGGAAGCCAGAGGCACCAAGTGGTGACCGTGAACTTTCCCTGTTTGTCCTCACGTGCCTTGTGCCTCTCCGCATAGCAGGTTATTAGCTCCTCAGGCCCAGCTTGGTGGATTCGCTCATCTCCCCTCTACCCTCACAGCCTGGAACCGGGCTTCGCAGGACAGGACCCGATCGCCCCCAGAAGGAAAGCATGTCCCATATTGGTGGAGTGCAGGCATTTTTAATTCCCACTTGATCGGCCTTCCCTGGAGGCTCAGACGGTAAAGACTGTGTCTGCAATGCTGGAGACCCAGGTTCAATCCCTGGGTTGGGAAGATTCCATGGAGAGAGGAGCCTGGCTGGCTACAATCCAGGGGGTCATAAAGATTCAGACATGACTGAGCAACTTTGACTTCACTTCAGGATCGGGGACCCCAACAGTGTTTCTGGTGGGAGCCCACCATGCTGGACATCCCACTAAGGGCAGCCGGAGCAGCACTGGTCTCTGTCTGGTCTGGAAATTTCCTGAGCCGTTCATCAGCTTGAACTACCCAGTCAAAAAGCTGCACCACAGCAATGGCCTGAGGCCACGTGTGTCAGGCTGCTTTGTGTCCTCCCGTGTGGTCAGCACAAGCTCATATGAAAATAAAAGCTCCTTTAAATATACACTGCTTTCCTTTTATTTCTTTCTATTATGGTGAGGGCATTATAATGATCATTTTAAAATCAGGTGGGTGAGTAGGTTATATTATCTGGGGCTTTCATTTTAGGGGAGGAAAGAGGCTATTATTACAAAGCATGTTAGAGAAGAGAGCCTGAGAAGGTGAAGGAGACTCACCAACCAGGGCGGTGCCTCAGACTCAGTGGAGAGGCCCCAAGGCCTCCCAGCCAGGGTATTCCCTCAGGCCAGGCCTCTGCACAGCCTCTACCCTATAAGGCCATGTGTGGGCTGAGCAAGCAGAGAAAATAAATGGGCTCCCCTAGCAGGCGCCTGCAGCTCTCACAGCTTCCTGGAGGGGAGGGAAGAGGCCTCTCAGAGAGCCCCTTCTGCCCCCCAGAAGGCTTGGGCTGCACCATGCCCTGCTGACGCTTCTGATTAAAGGATCCAGAGTGAGCCTCACTCCAGACCTTCAAGTGCAAGTAAAGAATGTTACCTTGTCTGCAGCCCCTCACTTTCTCCAGACACGTATACACACGCTTCCATAATACACAGTGAAAAAGTGTTAGACACACAGTTGTGTACAACTCTTCGTGGTCCCATGGACTGTAACCTCCCAGGCTCCCCTCTCCATGGGATTATCCTGGCCAGAATACTGGAGTGGGTTGCCATGCCCTTCTTCAGGGGATCTTCCTGATCCAGGGATCGAATCTGGGTCTCCTGCACTGCAGGCAGATTCTTTAGCATCTGAACCACCAGTGCAGCCCATAAAACAGAGGGTTCTAGAAAATGTGAGTCAGAACAGACCAGAATCCTGAGGGCTCTTGGAACAAGGATTGAGGAGAGGGGAGGGCAGATAGAGAAAACTATCTTTGTCTTGGTTCCTTCCCAAACCTGTGTTCTGGGTTCAGCACTGCTGTAGGAAATGGCAAAAGACCTGGGCAGTTGTGTGGCCACAGCTCGCCTGGCCTGAGACCTGGCCTTCCAGAAACCTGGACAGCCTTGACACAAGGGGGTTCTGAGCAAGGCCTGGACACTGTGGGGAGCAGGGCTGCTATGGTGCACCACCATCCAGAACGACCCCTGGATATAGCAGTGGGTCAGCCAGCACCCCAAGACTAGCACTCAGCCCCCTTAAAAGGCCGAGCACTGCTCCTCTCATCTGCTCCTCACCCGCCCTAACCCCAAAGGGCTTATCTGAGTATTTCTTCCAAATAAATCCAGTGCTCAGCCTACGAGAAAATCTGGAGAAAGATATTTCCTTCTTCTCCATCCACATGGCCCAGCCTAGGTTGTTGGGCTTCACCACTCACAGCCCAGCTGGGAAACCTTGAAACAGAGCAGTTCCCCCGCTCCGCATCCACCGCCAACAGGCCCAGAGCAAAGGTGCTGCTGCCTCTAAAGGGCTCCAGCTTGCAGCCAGGAGCTGAAGGGATGGATGGAGACCCCCTTCACAGCAGGAGGGCCCCTCCCAGGGACTTCTCTCACTCCAGAGTTTTCTCCTGTGATCCCGCTGACTCCAGAGCCTGTGGCCAATGCAGTAGTCCCAAAGACCCGCGAGTCTGAGATGGGACCCGGCTGCTAGAGGCTGGCCAGGATCCAAGCCTCAGACTGTTTTGCAGTGTTTGATGAAGGACCCTTCCGGTCTTTCCTGGATGTGCCCAGTCCCTGGGGGGCTGACTTCTAGCCCTGTGGGCTGACCTCCGTCAGGACTATCCCAGACCCTCAGCTGGGCCATATTTGCCTGAACCCAAAGGATGGACGGGGTTCGTATCATTTTTCCTGGACAGCTTCTCGGGCCCTCCTGAGAGCTGGGGCTGCACATACTCAAGGTGGATTGGGGGTGCATTAACTCTATTTACCAGAAACTTCTGAGCCTGGACCAGATGCTGCCACACTGTAGCTGCTCCGACATCTCTGCCTACTTCAGGGATCTTGGCAGGCCCTCCTGGGACCAGGCACAGAGGAGGAGAAGGCCACTCCCCTGTTGCAGAGGGAGGGTGGAGGAGGAGGTCACAGAGCTGGATGGGGGCAGTCTCCATGTCCCCCCCCTCCCTTCCCTCCTGCTAGAGAGCTCAACCTCAAGCCTCAGGGGCGGGCAGGGAAGCTGGGAGGGAGCCAGGTTTGCCCAGAGAGCCCTCGGGAGTCCAGATTCTTCCTTGTGAGGAAAGGAATCAACTGGAACATGGCCAGCAAAGCAGCAGCCCTTACCCTAAACACAGGGGTTTTACAGTGTCAAGGGCAGTGGGCATCCAGGCCTCAGGAGGGAGGGGAACCAGACCCTCGGGCCCCAGACTCCAGGGAGAGTGCTCTCACAGGGCTCTGTTCATTGTCCTCCCTGGCTCTCTGCCCAGGTCATCACCGCTCCCGGGCCCATGTCGCAGGCCCAACCACGGGGACACCTGGCTTCCAGCCCCAGCCCCACACAGAGGTGGTGGCAGAGCAGAGAGGACAGAAGCCAAGAGCTGAAGGCCCTCCAAGCTCTATCCCGGGCAGGCCAGCTCCACCCGACTTCCCTGTGACCAGGGCCCCAGAGGCCGGGAGAAGGGAGCCAGGGAAGTCTGTCTAGGCTCAAGCCGCTTTGAGATGGGTTTCTGTCCCTGGACGTGAAGGAACCTTTTGCTTCCCTGGTGCCACTTTGTCAGGAGTTGAGGAGGGAGGAGTAGGGACAGGGCGGGACCAGAGCGCCTTGGTGATGGGGAAAGTGGGCGTGGGCCTCGGCTGGGCTGCCTCGACCCCCGCCCCGCCCCCTACTCCCGCCCCCTTC
>SJYT01000501.1:203440-247233 GCA_006410635.1 Cephalophus harveyi
CTGAGCCCGACGCACACTTGGAGTGCCCACCCGTCCCCATCGCCTAGATTACTGGGCGCCACCCCTAGGGTTTCTGATTTGGCAAATCTGGTGGGACCTGAGAGTGTGCGTTTCCAACAAGCTCCGAGATGCTCCTGTGGCAGCTGCTCTGGGGACCCCCGTCCTCCCAGATTCTTTCCTTAGAGGCCATAGATTCACTTCTGGCTTCAAATGTCTATTAGCAGTAAAAGGGTTCACCCAAGAGCAGAACAGGAGTTCTTCCTCCTACGCCTGACCTCAGGCTCATTTGAGCTCAGGGGACATTCATTACAAGTGGGGAGAAGGGTAATAAGGGAGATTTACTGTTACTACCTGCAACATCTATCATCATGAATTATTCTTTATATTTATTTGGTTTTTATATTTATTTGTTTGGCTGTGCTGGGTCTTAGTTGCGGAGTGCAGGAGCTTTAGTTGTGACATGCAAACTGTTAGTTGCATCAGATGGGATCTAATAGTTCCCTGACCAGGGATCGAACCCAGGCCCCCTGCATTGTGAGCCTGGAGTCTTAGCCACTGGACTAGCAGGGAAGTCCCTGTTTTGTTTGTTTGCTTTTTACTGTTACAATCAACTGTTTAGGAGCTGGGTTGTCACTTTGTCTCACACACACCCTTCAAGTCGACATGTAGGTCTCACCGTGAAATCATAATGTAAACTTGGTTTGGAGCAAGGGAGCCAGTGTTTAGGCTGAGACAGCAATGAGGTCAGGAAACGCTTGGCAACAGGGTTGGCTGCAGAACTAAAGAGGCTCCCTGTGAGCCACGTCTTGCTGGCCCTTAGGATGTGTCCACCTGCAGCCCAAATGCGGCCACTGTAGCATCTACTCTCAGGTTCAAACCAACATATCCCCTTCTGTGCTCACATCGTGTGCCTCACAATGAGTGTTTTTAAACTTGCTTAGAAATGAGTTTTCAGTTCAGCTCAGTCGTGTCCGACTCTTTGCAACCCCATGAATCGCAGCACGCCAGGCCTCCCTGTCCATCACCAACTACCAGAGTTCACTCAGACTCACATCCATTGAGTCGGTGATGCCATCCAGCCATCTCATCCTCTGTCGTCCCGTTCTCCTCCTGCCCGATAATCCCTCCCAGCATCAAGAGTCTTTTCCAATGAGTCAACTCTTCGCATTAGGTGGCCAAAGTACTGGAGTTTCAGCTTTAGCATCATTCCTTCCAAAGAAATCCCAGAGCTGATCTCCTTCAGAATGGACTGGTTGGATCTCCTTGCAGTCCAAGGGACTCTCAAGAGTCTTCTCCAACACCACAGTTCAAAAGCATCAATTCTTCAGCGCTCAGCTTTCTTCACAGTCCAACTCTCACATCCATACGTGACCACAGGAAAAACCATAGCCTTGACTAGATGGACCTTTGTTGGCAAAGTTATCTCTCTGCTTTTCAATATGCTATCTAGCTTGGTCATAACTTTTCTTCCTAAAAATCATGTCTGTACCTAGGAACACGATTGCTGAGAATGGCCTGAGGATTTCTTGCAGGAGCTGACTTGCTTTGCAATGATCTTGGATCCAGGTCTGCCATTTGGGAAGGTCATTTGAAGGCCTGCATCTTTTTACCAACCTCATCTAGGCCACAGAACTATTGCGGGTGGCTGCTTCCCTGGTGGCTCAGTGGTAAAGAATCCACCTGCCAATGCAGGAGACACAGGTTCGATCCCTGATCCGGGAAGATGCCACATGCTGTGAAGCAACTAAGCCTGGGCGTCACAACTATTGAACCCGTGCTCTAGAGCCTTGGAGCTGCAAACACTGAGCCCACGTGCCGCAACTACTGAAGCCAGTCACCTGGAGCTTGTACTTCACAAACAGTAAAAGCCACTGCAGTGAGAAGCCCCTGCATGGCAACTAGAGAGCAGGACCCGCTTGCTGCAATTACAGAAAAGCCCACACAGCAAAGAAGACCCAACACAGCTAAATAAATAAATACATAAATAAAATTAATTTTTAAAAGATCATTAAAAAAGTGAAGTGTCTCAATTGAAAAAAAAAAACAAAAACCAAAAACCTATCAGGGGCTGTGATGTGACTCACACCCCTGGGTCAGGGAGAGGAAGGACAGCATTTGAGGCCAGGGTGGATGCTCTGGTCTCCCTCATTTTCCTACTTCCCTGCTCCCCTGCCTATAGACAGCTCTCCTGGGGGGATGTACATTCCCACCCCGCTGTGCTCTCCTTCCAAGAAGCCAAGCAGCTCTTGGGAGACCCAAGACCCAGTTCTTCTATTTCTACGTGGACTCTGAGCAAAGAAGACAGGTGGCTCTGAAGTGTATGGGCTCTGGCTTCTTGCAGTTCAAATGCCAGTAAAGAGGCCAGGCTGGTGGAAAGGAAAGTTTGCTTTAATTCACGGCAGACATTTGTCCAAAGGCAGATTTCCCACTACCCGCGACAGGCAGGAGCTTTTATAGACATACAGAAATAGCACAGTCATCTCTAACAGTCATCTTCAAATTGGTCATCAGTGATCTGACCAGTGTGATCTTGGTTGTTTTAGGTATGGTTAATCTCCACTTTTAAGGTCTATTTGTTCCCATTTCTTTGGGGCCAATTCTCAGAACTGTGGCAGCTCCTGTCCTGGGTACAGGCTGGTCATCATGTAGTCAACTTCTCCACCTGGTGTTCTGGTAGCTATAATACAGCTCACAGCATATGGCTCAGAATATTATCTATAGCCCTTGAGAAAGAACTAAAGGTCCTTGACTATGCTTAACGACTGCTGCTGCTGCTAAGTCACTTCAGTCGCAGCAACAGCACTCATTACGCATAGTCAAGGACCTTTTGTTCTTTCTCAAGGGCTATAGATAATATTCTGAGCCATATGCTGTGAGCTGTATTATAGATACCAGAACATCTACATTAGTATTATTTGGTCTCCTTTGCCTGTTTTCCTTTGTTTTCACATGTTCTCATTTCTCTGATTAAACTTATTCTTTGACTGAAGTTTTCCACAGACAAAAGGCAGGCAGAGGACATTGAGGGGGGAGGGGAACCTTAGGGTCCTACTGTTTCATGGGAACTTCAGAGCCACTTGTCTTCTTGGTTCAGAGTCCACGTGGTATAGTTCTTCTGTGTATTCTTGTGTGAGTGCAAAGTTGCTTCAGTTGTGTCCAACTCTTTATGACCCTATGGACTGTAGCCTGCCAGAGTCCTCTGTCCATCGGATTCTCCAGGCTAGAATACTGGAGTGGATTGCTATGCTCTCTGCCACGGGATCTTCCAAACCCAGGGATCGAACCTGCATCTCTTACATCTCGTGCATTGGCAGGCAGGTTCTTTTCCACTAGCTGCCACCTTTTAATGTCTTCTGCTTCTGTTAGGTCCTTACCGTTTCTGTCCTTTATTGTGCCCATCTTTGCATGAAATGTTCCTTTGGTATCTCCAATTTTCTTGGAGATCTCTATCCTTCCCATTCTGTTATTTTCCTCTATTTCCCTGCAAGAAAAGATAAGAAAGCCTCCTTAACAGAACAATGCAAGGAAATAGGCTTGCCATATTTAGCAAGTGAAAATACAAGACAATATAATGTCCTGTATGCACAATTAAATAAGGCAATATTAGGGATATACTTATACTAAAAACTCACCAGAAATTAAGGCTTAATTGGTTGTCCTGTATTTTGTCTGGCAACCCAAGAACAGAGTAAGCTGATAATAAATATTAACTTTCATCATGAACAGAGAGATTTATTTTCAATTCATATTACCAGGAAGGGTGTCTCTTCCTGCTAAATACAACCTTTACTTTGAAAACAATCTCAGACCTCAAGAGAGCACTGGCAAGCCTGGGTCCTGGGGAGATGACCACAAACCATCTTAGGGCTTCTTCAAAGCCAAGCTCATTTACCTTCTCCATGCCTTTTTCCTTGTCTCTGGCCTGGGTGGTCTCCACCTTCTTCGGGATGCACACATGCGAGATCTGGCCTGCAGTGCCTGGAGGGGAGGGATTTTCTCCATCTCCAGCCATCTCCCCAACATCCAGCCCAGAGAGAGACTCACAGGTGCTTCTTCAGTGCTGGTGAACTTCAGTTCAAAACCACCACGTGCAAGGTGAGGGAAGATTTGCTATCCTGTTTCATTTTTACAAACCTCCATTTCACATGGGGGGAAAACAGTTTCTCTAAATTCCTGGAAACTGCTGCAGTGGGGTGGAATTCTAGTGCCTGGAGCTTTAAGGCAGATCTTGGGCTACATTTTTGGTTCCAAGGCAGCTCCAAAATCACTGCAGATGGTGACTGCAGCCATGAAATTAAAAGAAACTTGTTCCTTGGAAGAAAAGTTATGACCAACCTAGACAGCATATTAAAAAGCAGAGACATTACTTTGCCAACAAAGGTCCATCTAGTCAAGGCTATGGTTTTTCCAGTAGTCATGTATGGATGTGACTGTTGGACTATAAAGAAAGCTGAGCGCTTAAGAATTGATGCTTTTGAACTGTGGTGTTGGAGAATACTCTTGAGAGTCCCTTGGACTGCAAGATTCCACCAATCTATCCTAAAGGAAATCAGTCCTGAATATTCATTGCAAGGACTGATGCTGAAGCTTAAACTATTAAATAAGGCAATATTAGGGATATACTTATACTAAAAACTCACCAGAAATTAAGGCTTAATTGGTTGTCCTGTATTTTGTCTGGCAACCCAAGAACAGAGTAAGCTGATAATAAATATTAACTTTCATCATGAACAGAGAGATTTATTTTCAATTCATATTACCAGGAAGGGTGTCTCTTCCTGCTAAATACAACCTTTACTTTGAAAACAATCTCAGACCTCAAGAGAGCACTGGCAAGCCTGGGTCCTGGGGAGATGACCACAAACCATCTCAGGGCTTCTTCAAAGCCAAGCTCATTTACCTTCTCCATGCCTTTTTCCTTGTCTCTGGCCTGGGTGGTCTCCACCTTCTTCGGGATGCACATATGCGAGATCTGGCCTGCAGTGCCTGGAGGGGAGGGATTTTCTCCATCTCCAGCCATCTCCCCAACATCCAGCCCAGAGAGAGACTCACAGGTGCTTCTTCAGTGCTGGTGAACTTCAGTTCAAAACCACCACGTGCAAGGTGAGGGAAGATTTGCTATCCTGTTTCATTTTTACAAACCTCCATTTCACATGGGGGGAAAACAGTTTCTCTAAATTCCTGGAAACTGCTGCAGTGGGGTGGAATTCTAGTGCCTGGAGCTTTAAGGCAGATCTTGGGCTACATTTTTGGTTCCAAGGCAGCTCCAAAATCACTGCAGATGGTGACTGCAGCCATGAAATTAAAAGAAACTTGTTCCTTGGAAGAAAAGTTATGACCAACCTAGACAGCATATTAAAAAGCAGAGACATTACTTTGCCAACAAAGGTCCATCTAGTCAAGGCTATGGTTTTTCCAGTAGTCATGTATGGATGTGACTGTTGGACTATAAAGAAAGCTGAGCGCTTAAGAATTGATGCTTTTGAACTGTGGTGTTGGAGAATACTCTTGAGAGTCCCTTGGACTGCAAGATTCCACCAATCTATCCTAAAGGAAATCAGTCCTGAATATTCATTGCAAGGACTGATGCTGAAGCTTAAACTCCAATACCTTGGCCACCTGATACAAAGAACTGACTTATTTGCAAAGATCCTGATGCTGGGAAAGATTGAAGGCAGGAGAAGGGGACGACAGAGGAAGAGATAGTTGGATGGCATCACCGACTCAACGGACATGAGTTTGAGTAAACTCCAGGAGTTCGCGATGGATAGGGAGGCCTGGCGTGCTGCAGTCCATGGACAGGGAGGCCTGGCGTGCTGCAGTCCATGGGGTCGCAGAGTCGACACGACAGAGCAACTGAACAGAACTGAACTGAAGGCGGCTCCTCTGGAATGGGAATAACGACGCCCATCTATTTCCACTCACACCACACTGCAATCTCTTGCTAGTTTATTTTCCAGCCTGATTGGGCTTATCCGCAGGGCCAGGCACAATATTTGTGGAAATGAGCCAATGGGAAACTGTGGAAAGGAGGACGGGTAACTTCGCTCTGCAGCGCAACATCCGCACCCGTCACCGCTCCGGGAGTCCCAACTTCACTTCGGACGCCTGTAAGCTTCGGAGCATAGCCTCCCAGGCTCCGCCTTTCCTCCCAGGATGCTCCGCACAGGTCGCGCCCCGTGATTGGCTGCTCTGCTTCACGTGGTGCCAGGCTGGCGGCGGTGGTTGCCGGGGCGACGGCTGGAGACGTGGAGGCTGGGCCAGGTAGGCGCGTGCGTCCGCTACGGAGGAACAGGTAAGTGCGTCCTCCCCGCCCCGACATGGCCGGGCGATCTAAGAGCCCGCCGTCCCCGGGCGGGGAGGCGTAATGATGGGCCCAAGGGCCGCGGCTCTGCTGAGCCCTCTTTCCAGAGGAAGACCCCGATGCGCCAACTCAGCAGCCGCAGCCGGATGCCCCGACTTTTCTTTCGCTTGCTGTCTTGGACTTTTTTTCTGGCGTGGGCCTGAGGCGGCTGCTCGGACATCCCGAGGACAGGCCAGCTGCTTGTCACAAGTAGTCCCCGATCTTTGCTCCAGTGAGCCGGACAAAGGGAGCCCAAGGTCGTCCAGTTGGGTAGTGGCGGCACGAGAGGGTGCCCTGGGGCTTTTAGATCCATCCCTTCCGTTATCCACCAGCCAACCCCTCTCCCCAGGCACCTAGGTTAAGTCCAGGTTTGTTCCAATCTAAGCAAAAACAGGATACTTGCTATGCGAATTCCTCCTCCAGACAAATGCCTTAGTCTTACCTTTATTCAACTAGATCGTAGGCCCTAAGTCCTTATCTATAGAAATTCCGAAGCTGCCACTGCAACCCTCAAAAGTGACTGAAGAAATTTTCTCTAGTTTTTGCATAAAGTAAAGCTGTGGTTCTCAAACTTGGAACGTGCATAAAAGTCATCGGGAGAGATTGTTTAAAGTAGTTTCTGGACATTATGTTCAGTAAGATCAGAGTGATGCTAGGCTTTTTCATTTGCACAAGCATCCCAGGGGATTCTAATTCAGATGGTCCAAACTTTGGGGTAATACTGTGTAGTGGTTAATATCAGTGTGGATTTAAATTTCCACTTTGTCACTTATTAGTTGAGTTCTAGGGAACACCTCAACCTCCCTGGGCCTCACTTGCCTCATCTGTAAAAAGAGAATATAAATCATATTCATCGTTCAGGTTTATTGTGAAAATTAAATGTGAAGCATTTTGCACATTGCCTGGCATACGATAAGTCCTCAGTAAGTGAGCCTATTATGATATAAAGGTGTACAGAAAATTCTGTACTTTTTAAGAATGTCAGGGTAATAGAACACCCAACGATGGCTCATGTTCACTGAGAGATGATCATAACAGAATCTTATTCAGATGATGGTCGTGAAGAACTTCTCTGACGAAGTGTTATTTATTAAGCACAGGGGTCAGCCAGGTGAAGAAAGAGAGGGGAAAAGTGTTGCAGGCAGAGAGAACAATATGCGCAAAGGCCCTGAGGTGGGAAGAAGCTTGATTCCCCGCTTCTAAGCAACCTCACATATTCACCCATTCTGGGGATTAGGACACAGGCAACTTTGGGGGCCATTATTCTGCCCACTACAGCTACCTTTTTTTAAAAAAAGTGATAATTTATGTATGTATTTTTGGTCCTGCTGGGTCTTCCTTGCTGCGCAGGCTTTTCTCTGGTCGAGGAAGCAGGAGCTTCTCTTGGTTGTGGTGCTCAGGCTTCTCACTATGGTGGCTTCTCTCTTGCACGGGCTCTGGGCACGCAGGCCTCAGCAGTTGCAGCCCTCAGGCTTGGTAGTTGCAGCCTCTGGAGTGCAGGGTGCATGGGCTTCAGCTGTTGTGGCTCGTGGGCTTAGTTGTTCCATGGGGCGTGTGGAATCTTCCCAGACGAGATGGAACCTGTGTCTTCTATATTGGCAGGTGGATACTTACCCATTGTGCCACCAGGGAAGTCCCCTACAGCTCTCTTTTGTTAATTCACAGATGATTGAAATGAAAGCCTTTGTTTTATGTTTTTTCCTTGCAGAGATTTTTGCTGTGAGAATTAACAGTATCTGTTCAATATGGTAGACGTTCTGGCTCATGAATCAGAAATACTTGGACTAGTGAAAGAGGTATGTTAAACGAAACACAGGTCACAGAGAAGAGATCTTGAAAGCTTGTGACGCTTGTATTTTACAATGCAACAAATTCTATAATGCCTTGTAATGTTTATATCATTGCTGCTGCTACTGCTAAGTCACCTCAGTCGTGTCCGACTCTGTGTGACCCCATAGACGGCAGCCCACCAGGCTCCCCCGTCCCCAGGATTCTCCAGGCAAGAACACTGGAGTGGGTTGCCTTTTCCTTCTCCAATACAAGAAAGTGAAAAGTGAAACTGAAGTTGCTCAGTCGTGTCCGACCCTCAGCGACCCCATGGACTGCAGCCCACCAGGCTCCTCCATCCATGGGATTTTCCAGGCAAGAGTACTGGAGTGGGGTGCCATTGCCTTCTCCGTTTATATCATTATGTTACTGTTATTTGTTTTTCATTTTATAATGTTCAGCGTGTTCATAATAAGCTGAAATCTTAAAGCTGCTTTTTAGACTTCCTTTAGAGAAAGTTATACCAGCAATACACGCTCGTGGTAAAAGATGCAAACAGTATAGAAGTGTAAACAGTGAATTCTCCTACTCTGCTCCTATACTCTCCTACTCTACTCTGTCGTGTGGTGACCATTATTAATGGGTTAGTATATTACATTTCTAGACATTTTTCTTTGAGTATTCAAAATATATTCACATGACTATATAGTTTACTTTACAAAATGTAATGATACCATGCACATTGTTCAAGAGCTTACCTTTTTTAAAGATTTATTTATTTTTAATTGATTGATAATTGCATTACAATATTGGTTTGATTGCTGTCATATATTACTATGAATTAATCATAGATGTCCCCTCCCTCTTGAATTTCTCTCCCTGTAGCTTGCCTTTTATCTGTCAACAGTCATACAGTATAAACATCTTCCTGTGTTCTGCCTCAGACTTCTGAATACTGTAGAGTGTTTATTTCATTGAGTGGCTGTGTCATCATCTAGTTAACTTGTTGCCTATTAATGGGCCTTTGTGTGCCCTGCACTGAAAGTTTTTGAAGGATAGGCCTAAACCTTATACTTTTTGATATTCTCTACAGCTTTTAGCCAGCTTCCCAGGTGATTCTGCAGTAAAAAACCCACTTGCCAATCAGGAGACATGGGTTCGACCCCTGGGTCAGGAAGATCCCCTTGAAAAGGAAATACCAACCCACTCCAGTATTCTTGCCTGGGAAATCCCATGGATGAAGGAGCCTGGCAGGCTACAGTCCATGGGGTCACAAAGAATCAGACAGCACTTAGCAATTAAACAACAATAGCTACTTTTATCCGGGGTCTGGCATAGAGTTGATGCTAAAGAAACGGTTGCTGCTGTTTTGGTGTGTGACTGAATTGTCCATCAGGCATATAGTCACACATGAGGGACATGGCCGTGGAGCAGGAATGAGGCATCCACCCTAGGGATGCAGCTTTGAAATTTGGTGTGATCATGAATAAATTTCAGAGGTGTCACAGCAGAGGGTAGTGGACAGGGCCCGGAGAAATAGCCAGAGTTAGAGGAGGTGGAAACAGAAAACTGTGACTGACACAAACTGAGGAGACGGGCAGAGAAGTGGAGAGCAGCAGCAGTAGTCTGTGTCACTGACATAAAGCTCTGTGTGTGTGTGTGTGTGTGTGTGTGTGTGTGTGTGCATGCTCAGTCCTGTCTGACTCTTCGCCACCCCATGGACTGTAGCCAGGCTCTTCTGTCCATGACATTTAAAGACGAAGGGTGATCCTTAGTGCCCTACTTGAAGATCACAGATGGTGTTTCTGAGGTTTAATGACTTACCTTTCTTCTTAGGGACAGGCATTATTTCTAATCCCTGTTGCAGGTTACAAATTCCCAGTGACCTACTAGACCCAAAGCCATCAAGCCTTCTGCCAATCACTTTTGCTTTTTTCAGGCTGCTGCACATATTATTTTCTTTTCTTTTTTTTTTCATTTTATTTTATATTAATAATTATACTGAATCTTACCACTCACATTTTCCTTCTAAAAGCATGTTTATTTTATGTAAATGAACATTTTCTCCTCTGATCACAAGATGGCAGAGTAGAAGGATGTATGCTCATCTTCTCTTGTGAGAAGCTAACCACTGAACAGCCATCAGCAGGGGAATGTTGGATCCCACCAGAAAAAGATACCCAGTGTCCAAGGACAAAGGAGGAGCCCTAACAAGATGGTAGGAGGGCTGAAATCACATTTAGAATCAAACCCCATACCCTGCAAAGCCACCTGAAGGGCTCAAACAAAACAAAACCTTTATACCGTCAGCAAAAACAAGACTGGGGGCTGACTGTGGCTCAGATCATGAACTCCTTATTGCAAAATTCAGACTTAAATTGAAGAAAGAGGTAGGAGGGCTGAAATCACATTTAGAATCAAACCCCATACCCTGCAAAGCCACCTGAAGGGCTCAAACAAAACAAAACCTTTATACCGTCAGCAAAAACAAGACTGGGGGCTGACTGTGGCTCAGATCATGAACTCCTTATTGCAAAATTCAGACTTAAATTGAAGAAAGTAGGGAAAACCACTATCCCATTCAGGTATGACCTAAATCAAATTCCTTACGATCATACAGTAGAAACAACAAATAGATTCAAGGTATTAGATCTAATAGAGTGCCTGAAGAACTATGGGTGGAGGTTAGTGACATTGTACAGGAGGTGGTGATTAAAACCATCCCCAAGAAGAAGAAATGCAAAAAGGCAAAATGGTTGTCTGAGGAGGCTTTACAAATCACTGAGAAAAGAAGAGAAGTGAAAGGGAAAGGAGAAAAGGAAAGATATACCNNNNTTGTAACATTGTACAGGAAGAAGTGATCAAAACATCCCCAAAAAGAAATGTAAAAAGGCAAAATGGTTTTCTGAGAAGGCCTTACAAATAGCTGAAAAAAGAAGAGAAGTGAAAGTCAAAGGAGAAAAGGAAAGATATATCCATCTGAATGCAGAGCTCCAAAGAATAGCAAGGAGAAATAAAGCCTTCCCTAAGTGATCAATGCAAAGAAATAGAGGAAAACAATAGAATGAGAAAGACTAGAGATCTCTTCAAGAAAATTAGAGATACCAAGGGAACATTTCATGCAAAGATGGGCTCAATAAAGGACAGAAATAGTATGGACCTAACAGAAGCAGAAGATATTAAGAAAAGGTGGCAAGAATTCACAGAAGAACTGTACAAAAAAGATCTTCATGACTCAGATAACCACGAGGGCATGATCACTCACCTAGAGCCAGACATCCTGGAGTGTGAAGTCAGGTGGGCCTTAGGAAGCATCACTACGAACAAAGCTAGTGGAGGTGATGGAATTCCAGTTGAGCTATTCCACATCCTAAAAGATGATGCTGTGAAAGTGCTGCACTCAACATGCCAGCAAATTTGGAAAACTCAACATGGCCACAGGACTGGAAAAGGTCAGTTTTCATTCCAATCCCAAAGAAAGGCAATGCTAAAGAATGTTCAAACTACCACACAGTTGCACTCATCTCACATGCTAGTAAAGTAATGCTTAAAATCCTTCAAGCTAGTCTTCAACAGTACGTGAACCAAGAACTTCCAGATGTTGAAGCTGGATTTAGAAAAGGCAGAGGAACCAGAGATCAAATTGCCAACAGCCATTGGATCATGGAAAAAACAAGAGAATTCCAGAACATTTACTTCTGCTTCACTGACTACGCTAAAGCCTTTGATTGTGTGAATCACAACAAACTGGAAAATTCTTTAAGAGATGGGAATACCAGACCACCTTACCTGCCTCTTGAGAAATCTGTATGCAGGTCAAGAAGCAACAATTAGAACCGGACATGGAACAATGGACTGGTTCCAAATTGGGAAAGGAGTACATCAAGGTTGTATATTGTCACCCTGCTTATTTAACTTGTATACAAAGTACATCATGAGAAATGCCAGGCCGGATGAAGCACAAGCTGGAATCAAGATTGCCAGGAGAAATATCAATAACCTCAGATATGCAGATGACACCATTCATGGAAGAAAGCAAAGAAGAATTAAAGAGCCTCTTGATGAAAGTGAAAGAGGAGAGTGAAAAAGCTGGTTTAAAACTCAGCATTCAAAAAACTAAGATCATGGCATCTGGTCCCATCACTTCATGGCAAATAGATGGGGAAACAATGGAAACAGTGAGAGACTTCATTTTCTTGGGCTCCAAAATCACTGCAGATGGTGCCTGCAGCCATGAAAATAAAAGACTCTTGCTCCTTGTAAGAAAAACTATGTCAAACCTAGACAGCATATTAAAAAGCAGAGACATTAATTTACCAACAAAGGTCTGTCTAGTCAAAGCTATGGTTTTTTTCAGTAGTCATGTATGGATGTGAGAGTTGGACCGTAAAGAAAGCTGAGCACCAAAGAACTGATGCTTCTGAACTGTGTTGTTGGAGAAGACTTTTGAGAGTCCCTTAGACTGCAAGGAGATCAAACCAGTCAATCTAAGGAAATCAGTCCCAAATATTCATTGGAGGGACTGATGCTGAAGCTGAAGCTCCAATACTTTGGCCACCTGATGCAAAGAACTGACTCATTGGTAATGACCCTGATGCTGGGAAAATTGAAGGTAGGAGGAGAAGGGAACGACAGAAGATGAGATGGTTGGACGGCATCACCGGCTCAATGGACATGAGTTTGAACAAGCCCTGGGAGTTGAAGATGGACAGGGAGGCCTGGCATGCTGTACTCTGTGGGGTCTCAAAGAGTCAGACCCAACTGAGTGACTGAACTGAACTGAAATGAACATTTTCTATGATACTGTCTTTCTAGGTCTTTAGTATGTATATCAATAAGTAAATTCCTGATCCCACATTACTTCTCCAAAGATGACGGTTAATTAATCCCATTATATATTTGTGATAATATTGAGCTGATACAATTACATCAAAGACAGTCACTTTGTTGATGTTAGAACAGAGAAATGTATGCTCATTTATGCTTTTTTTTTTTTACAGTATTTAGATTTTGCTGAATTTGAAGACACCTTGAAAACATTTTTGAAAGAATGCAAAATAAAAGGAAAACCATTATCTAAATCTACATGTGGCTCTTTAAGGGACCCCAAATCATTGAAATTCCAGGTAACATTTTACTTTTTTGATTTTCATATGTAATCAAGATGCTCCCAACTTCTAAAATACGTCACCATTAGAGAATGTTGGAATCATTTCTGGGGACCTGGGCAGAGCAACTTGTTAGACTGTGCCAATGTTTACGGATAAACAGGTGATATCATCTTCAAATCTCTGGAGAGATTTCACATCCTTTCTTGACTGACCTAGAAAATGAATGGCAACACAAGGTTTTCCCATACATATTTCTTGGTAGGAAGAAGAAACCACGCAATGCTTAGAAAAGAGACGAATGTGATCCCCACCCTGAGGAAATTTAGGTTGTTAATTCTAAGTACTGGGGACACTATGGTGAACAAAATAAAATATCGGCCCTCAGGGTGCTTGCCATGTAGTTTGGGGAGGTTGGAGGGGGCAAGAGCCATATACAGGGCAGCACCCTGTCAGAGGAAACGCTGGGTGGCTGGGAGGCCCTGGCGGTGGGCTGCAGAGGGCAGATATCAGCTCTCAGGATCAGGAAGGACCTTGGAAGTCCTCATTTCAAGGACTTCCCTGGTGGTCCAGTGGTTAAGACTCTGTGCTCCCAATACAAGGGGCACGGGTTCGATCCTTCGTCAGGGAACTAAGATTCCACGTGTGCGGCCAAAAGCAAAAAGTCCTCATTTCAGTCATTTGATTCTGCATCCCGTTCAAAGGTAAGGAACTGGTTCACCTCGAGTACGACCTGTGACAAGAGAACATACCATTTCCTGAGGCAGCTTATTTCAGCTTTGCCTGATAATATTTTTATTTTTTGGAATTAACAAATTTTATTCTCTTATAACTCTTTTGTTCATTTTCCTAAACACTACAAGGAGTGAGGCTAAGTCAGTATTAAACAAATCAGAATTTCTAATGGTAACCCATAAAACGTGATTTGATTATTTTAATAAATTTGTTTCAGTATACACACTTCCAAGAAAAATCAGAGACTGGGTTTGAGAGTCCCACCGAGTTGCTGGAGGTCAGGCTGCAGCCTGACTCCTCCATGACCTGGCATGGGGGACCACTGAGCAGGGACACGGTTGAAGTGGCCCAGGGAGTTGGAGTGGGGCTGCGCCCCTGCCCAGCACCCCTCCCGGCCTTGGGCAACTGGGGGCTGAGCCTGCACCGCTTTGGACACGAGCTCCTCTGTCAATCCTGCACCAGGCAGCCTGAGGCTTCCTCCCAACCCCAGAGCACACTTCAGAACAGGAGAAGAGAATCTGGTCATCATTAGACGTGCAAACAAAGGCTACTTAACTTGAAAGGTCTTGAAACTTTCTGATTGTGAGAAGCCTGTCTTTTCTGCCCATTCAGTAAACAGCTGTGTCCCGCCTTTATAGATTTTCCAAACGAAAATACCTGGAGCGGTGGCTTAGTGATATTTGCCAAGTGTCAGTGGCCCTCAACACACAAAATTTCCTTAATTACAGTTCTGTAAGAACCTGTGTGTATGGGTGATTATTGCTGCTAAGTCACTTCAGTCATGTCCGACTCTGTGCGACCCCGTAGACGGCAGCCCACCAAGCTCTCCCATCCCTTGGATTCTCCAGGCAAGAATACTGGAGTGGGTTGCCATTTCCTTCTCCAATGCATGAAAATGAAAAGTGAAAGTGAAGTTGCTCAGTCGTGTCCGACCCTCAGCGACCCCATGGACTGCAGCCTTCCAGGCTCCTCCATCCATGAGGATTTTCCAGGCAAGAGTACTGGAGTGGGGTGCCATTGGTGGGGTGTAAATTTTCTGATTTTGGTAATTCTGGCTGAGATCACACTTTACATTCGAGAAGTTAATATTTTGTGACCCCTATGAGTTATCACACTGGATTGTTCTATTTGTTGTTGTCACTGAGCTGTGTCTGACTCCATGAACTGCAGCACACCAGTCTCCTCTGTCCTCCACTATCTCCTGGAGTGTGCTCAAATTCGTGTCCATTGAGTCGGATTGCTTTATGTGTAGATATTATTTTAAATTCACGGGTCATTTTTTAAAATTTTATTTATTTTTTAATTTTTCTTGGAGGATAATTACTTTATAATATTGTGATGGTTTCTGCCATACATCATTATGAGTCGGCAATAGGCATAGGCAATAGGCATGTCCCCTCCACCCTAAAACCCCTCCCACCTCTCTCTACACCCCATCCCTCCAGGTTGTCACAGAACACCAGCTTCGGGTGCCCTACGCAGGGACCATTTCCAGGTTCAGAATATGGTTCATAAATTGGGAGTGTCATGGCATAGCAAAGGTTTGTGGTCCCAGGTCTACAAATACAGAGTCTAGAATAAACTGTAGATGCATAGGCATACTTTGCCAAACCATGTTAAGAAAACACTTGACTCCAGGCTTTAAGACACCCTCAAGAGTGTCTTAAAGCCTGGACTCTGTACACAGTCCCTGGACCTAGCGGGAGAGTCCTCCCCTGGGTGATCTGCAGGGTTTGCTCAGAGCTCAGCAGACTTGAGCCTGGGGCGGAAAGGCAATGCCAAAGAATGTTCAAACTACCACACAGTTGCACTCATCTCACATGCTAGTAAAGTAATGCTCAAAATCCTTCAAGCTAGTCTTCAACAGTACGTGAACCGAGAACTTCCAGATGTTGAAGCTGGTTTTAGAAAAGGCAGAGGAACCAGAGATCAAATTGCCAACAGCCATTGGATCATAGAAAAAACAAGAGAATTCCAGAACATTTACTTCTGCTTCACTGACTACGCTAAAGCCTTTGATTGTGTGGATCACAACAAACTGGAAAATTCTTTAAGAGATGGGAATACCAGACCACCTTACCTGCCTCTTGAGAAATCTGTATGCAGATCAAGAAGCAACAATTAGAACCAGACATGGAACAATGGACTGGTTCCAAATTGGGAAAGGAGTACATCAAGGTTGTATATTGTCACCCTGCTTATTTAACTTATATACAAAGTACATCATGAGAAATGCCAGGCCGGATGAAGCACAAGCTGGAATTAAGATTGCCAGGAGAAATATCAATAACCTCAGATATGCAGATGACACCATTCATGGAAGAAAGCAAAGAAGAATTGATCTGTATGCAGATCAAGAAGCAACAATTAGAACCAGACATGGAACAATGGACTGGTTCCAAATTGGGAAAGGAGTACATCAAGGTTGTATATTGTCACCCTGCTTATTTAACTTATATACAAAGTACATCATGAGAAATGCCAGGCCGGATGAAGCACAAGCTGGAATTAAGATTGCCAGGAGAAATATCAATAACCTCAGATATGCAGATGACACCATTCATGGAAGAAAGCAAAGAAGAATTGAAGAGCCTCTTGATGAAAGTGAAAGAGGAGAGTGAAAAAGCTGGTTTAAAACTCAACATTCAAAAAACTAAGATCATGGCATCTGGTCCCATCACTTCATGGCAAATAGATGGGTAAACAATGGAAACAGTGAGAGACTTCATTTTCTTGGGCTCCAAAATCACTGCAGATGGTGCCTGCAGCCATGAAAGCAAAAGACTCTTGCTCCTTGTAAGAAAAACTATGTCAAACCTAGACAGCATATTAAAAAGCAGAGACATTAATTTACCAACAAAGGTCTGTCTAGTCAAAGCTATGGTTTTTTTCAGTAGTCATGTATGGATGTGAGAGTTGGACCATAAAGAAAGCTGAGCACCAGAGAACTGATGCTTCTGAACTGTTGTTGGAGAAGACTTTTGAGAGTCCCTTAGACTGCAGGGAGATCAAACCAGTCAGTCTAAGGAAATTAGTCCCAAATATTCATTGGAGGGACTGATGCTGAAGCTGAAGCTCCAATACTTTGGCCACCTGATGCAAAGAACTGACTCATTAGTAACGACCCTGATGCTGGGAAAATTGAAGGCAGGAGGAGAAGGGAACGACAGAAGATGAGATGGTTGGACGGCATCACCGACTCGATGGACATGAGTTTGAGCAAGCTCTGGCAGTTGGACATGGACAGAGAGGCCTGGAATGCTGTACTCTGTGAGCAGAGTCAGACACGACTGAGTGACTGAACTGAACTGAAATGAACATTTTCTATGATACTGTCTTTCTAGGCCTTTAATATGTATATCGATAAGTAAATTCCTGATCCCACATTACTTCTCCAAAGATGACAGTTAATAATCCAATTATATATTTGTGATAATATTGAGCTGATACAATTACATCAAAGACAGTCGCTTTGTTGATGTTAGAACAGAGAAATGTATGCTCATCTATGCTTTTTTTTTTTAACAGTATTTAGATTTTGCTGAATTTGAAGACACCTTGAAAACATTTTTGAAAGAATGCAAAATAAAAGGAAAACCATTAATTAGACGTGCAAACAAAGGCTACTTAACTTGAAAGGTCTTGAAACTTTCTGATTGTGAGAAGCCTGTCTTTTCTGCCCACTCAATAAACAGCTGTGTCCCGCCTTTATAGATTTTCCAAACGAAAATACCTGGAGTGGTGGCTTAGTGATACTTGCCAAGTGTCAGTGGCCCTCAACACACAAAATTTCCTTAATTACGGTTCTGTAAGAACCTGTGTGTGTGGGTGACTATTGCTGCTAAGTCACTTCAGTCATGTCCGACTCTGTGCGACCCCGTAGACGGCAGCCCACCAGGCTCTTCCATCCCTGGGATTCTCCAGGCAAGAACACTGGAGTGGGTTGCCATTTCCTTCTCCAATGCATGAAAGTGAAAAGTGAAAGTGAAGTCACTCAGTCGTGTCCGACCCTCAGCAACCCCACGGACTACAGCCTTCCAGGCTCCTCCATCCATGGGGATTTTCCAGGCAAGAGTACTGGAGTGCGGTGCCATTGGTGATGTGTAAATTTTCTGATTTTGGTAATTCTGGCTGAGATCACACTTGACATTCGAGAAGTTAATATTTTGTGACCCCTATGAGTTATCACACTGGATTGTTCTATTTGTTGTTGTCACTGAGCTGTGTCTGACTCCATGGACTGCAGCACACCAGGCTCCTCTGTCCTCCACTATCTCCTGGAGTGTGCTCAAATTCGTGTCCACTGAGTCGGATTGCTTTATGTGTAGATATTATTTTAAATTCAGGGGTCATTTTTTTAAATTTTATTTATTTTTTAATTTTTCTTGGAGGATAATTACTTTACAATATTGTGATGGTTTTTGCCATACATCATTATGAGTCGGGAATAGGCATAGGCAATAGGCATGTCCCCTCCATCCTAAAACCCCTCCCACCTCTCTCTACACCCCATCCCTCCAGGTTGTCACAGAACACCAGCTTCGGGTGCCCTACGCAGGGACCATTTCCAGGTTCAGAATATGGTTCATAAATTGGGAGTGTCATGGCATAGCAAAGGTTTGTGGTCCCAGGTCTACAAATACAGAGTCTAGAATAAACTGTAGATGCATAGGCATACTTTGCCAAACCATGTTAAGAAAACACTTGACTCCAGGCTTTAAGACACCCTCAAGAGTGTCTTAAAGCCTGGACTCTGTACACAGTCCCTGGACCTAGCGGGAGAGTCCTCCCCTGGGTGATCTGCAGGGTTTGCTCAGAGCTCAGCAGACTTGAGCCTGGGGCGGACAGAAGCAGAAGATATTAAGAAAAGGTGGCAAGAATTCACAGAAGAACTGTACAAAAAAGATCTTCATGACTCAGATAACCACGAGGGCATGATCACTCACCTAGAGCCAGACATCCTGGAGTGTGAAGTCAGGTGGGCCTTAGGAAGCATCACTACGAACAAAGCTAGTGGAGGTGATGGAATTCCAGTTGAGCTATTCCACATCCTAAAAGATGATGCTGTGAAAGTGCTGCACTCAACATGCCAGCAAATTTGGAAAACTCAACATGGCCACAGGACTGGAAAAGGTCAGTTTTCATTCCAATCCCAAAGAAAGGCAATGCTAAAGAATGTTCAAACTACCACACAGTTGCACTCATCTCACATGCTAGTAAAGTAATGCTTAAAATCCTTCAAGCTAGTCTTCAACAGTACGTGAACCAAGAACTTCCAGATGTTGAAGCTGGATTTAGAAAAGGCAGAGGAACCAGAGATCAAATTGCCAACAGCCATTGGATCATGGAAAAAACAAGAGAATTCCAGAACATTTACTTCTGCTTCACTGACTACGCTAAAGCCTTTGATTGTGTGAATCACAACAAACTGGAAAATTCTTTAAGAGATGGGAATACCAGACCACCTTACCTGCCTCTTGAGAAATCTGTATGCAGGTCAAGAAGCAACAATTAGAACCGGACATGGAACAATGGACTGGTTCCAAATTGGGAAAGGAGTACATCAAGGTTGTATATTGTCACCCTGCTTATTTAACTTGTATACAAAGTACATCATGAGAAATGCCAGGCCGGATGAAGCACAAGCTGGAATCAAGATTGCCAGGAGAAATATCAATAACCTCAGATATGCAGATGACACCATTCATGGAAGAAAGCAAAGAAGAATTAAAGAGCCTCTTGATGAAAGTGAAAGAGGAGAGTGAAAAAGCTGGTTTAAAACTCAGCATTCAAAAAACTAAGATCATGGCATCTGGTCCCATCACTTCATGGCAAATAGATGGGGAAACAATGGAAACAGTGAGAGACTTCATTTTCTTGGGCTCCAAAATCACTGCAGATGGTGCCTGCAGCCATGAAAATAAAAGACTCTTGCTCCTTGTAAGAAAAACTATGTCAAACCTAGACAGCATATTAAAAAGCAGAGACATTAATTTACCAACAAAGGTCTGTCTAGTCAAAGCTATGGTTTTTTTCAGTAGTCATGTATGGATGTGAGAGTTGGACCGTAAAGAAAGCTGAGCACCAAAGAACTGATGCTTCTGAACTGTGTTGTTGGAGAAGACTTTTGAGAGTCCCTTAGACTGCAAGGAGATCAAACCAGTCAATCTAAGGAAATCAGTCCCAAATATTCATTGGAGGGACTGATGCTGAAGCTGAAGCTCCAATACTTTGGCCACCTGATGCAAAGAACTGACTCATTGGTAATGACCCTGATGCTGGGAAAATTGAAGGTAGGAGGAGAAGGGAACGACAGAAGATGAGATGGTTGGACGGCATCACCGGCTCAATGGACATGAGTTTGAACAAGCCCTGGGAGTTGAAGATGGACAGGGAGGCCTGGCATGCTGTACTCTGTGGGGTCTCAAAGAGTCAGACCCAACTGAGTGACTGAACTGAACTGAAATGAACATTTTCTATGATACTGTCTTTCTAGGTCTTTAGTATGTATATCAATAAGTAAATTCCTGATCCCACATTACTTCTCCAAAGATGACGGTTAATTAATCCCATTATATATTTGTGATAATATTGAGCTGATACAATTACATCAAAGACAGTCACTTTGTTGATGTTAGAACAGAGAAATGTATGCTCATTTATGCTTTTTTTTTTTTACAGTATTTAGATTTTGCTGAATTTGAAGACACCTTGAAAACATTTTTGAAAGAATGCAAAATAAAAGGAAAACCATTATCTAAATCTACATGTGGCTCTTTAAGGGACCCCAAATCATTGAAATTCCAGGTAACATTTTACTTTTTTGATTTTCATATGTAATCAAGATGCTCCCAACTTCTAAAATACGTCACCATTAGAGAATGTTGGAATCATTTCTGGGGACCTGGGCAGAGCAACTTGTTAGACTGTGCCAATGTTTACGGATAAACAGGTGATATCATCTTCAAATCTCTGGAGAGATTTCACATCCTTTCTTGACTGACCTAGAAAATGAATGGCAACACAAGGTTTTCCCATACATATTTCTTGGTAGGAAGAAGAAACCACGCAATGCTTAGAAAAGAGACGAATGTGATCCCCACCCTGAGGAAATTTAGGTTGTTAATTCTAAGTACTGGGGACACTATGGTGAACAAAATAAAATATCGGCCCTCAGGGTGCTTGCCATGTAGTTTGGGGAGGTTGGAGGGGGCAAGAGCCATATACAGGGCAGCACCCTGTCAGAGGAAACGCTGGGTGGCTGGGAGGCCCTGGCGGTGGGCTGCAGAGGGCAGATATCAGCTCTCAGGATCAGGAAGGACCTTGGAAGTCCTCATTTCAAGGACTTCCCTGGTGGTCCAGTGGTTAAGACTCTGTGCTCCCAATACAAGGGGCACGGGTTCGATCCTTCGTCAGGGAACTAAGATTCCACGTGTGCGGCCAAAAGCAAAAAGTCCTCATTTCAGTCATTTGATTCTGCATCCCGTTCAAAGGTAAGGAACTGGTTCACCTCGAGTACGACCTGTGACAAGAGAACATACCATTTCCTGAGGCAGCTTATTTCAGCTTTGCCTGATAATATTTTTATTTTTTGGAATTAACAAATTTTATTCTCTTATAACTCTTTTGTTCATTTTCCTAAACACTACAAGGAGTGAGGCTAAGTCAGTATTAAACAAATCAGAGTTTCTAATGGTAACCCATAAAACGTGACTTGATTATTTTAATAAATTTGTTTCAGTTTACGTACTTCCAAGAAAAATCAGAGACTGGGTTTGAGAGTCCCACCGAGTTGCTGGAGGTCAGGCCGCAGCCTGACTCCTCCGTGACCTGGCATGGGGCACCACTGAGCAGGGACACGGTTGAAGTGGCCCAGGGAGTTGGAGTGGGGCTGCGCCCCTGCCCAGCACCCCTCCCGGCCTTGGGCAACTGGGGGCTGAGCCTGCACCGCTTCGGACACGGGCTCCTCTGTCAATCCTGCACCAGGCAGCCTGAGGCTTCCTCCCAACCCCAGAGCACACTTCAGAGCAGGAGAAGAGAATCTGGTCATCATTAGACGTGCAAACAAAGGCTACTTAACTTGAAAGGTCTTGAAACTTTCTGATTGTGAGAAGCCTGTCTTTTCTGCCCACTCAATAAACAGCTGTGTCCCGCCTTTATAGATTTTCCAAACGAAAATACCTGGAGTGGTGGCTTAGTGATACTTGCCAAGTGTCAGTGGCCCTCAACACACAAAATTTCCTTAATTACGGTTCTGTAAGAACCTGTGTGTGTGGGTGACTATTGCTGCTAAGTCACTTCAGTCATGTCCGACTCTGTGCGACCCCGTAGACGGCAGCCCACCAAGCTCTCCCATCCCTTGGATTCTCCAGGCAAGAATACTGGAGTGGGTTGCCATTTCCTTCTCCAATGCATGAAAATGAAAAGTGAAAGTGAAGTTGCTCAGTCGTGTCCGACCCTCAGCGACCCCATGGACTGCAGCCTTCCAGGCTCCTCCATCCATGAGGATTTTCCAGGCAAGAGTACTGGAGTGGGGTGCCATTGGTGGGGTGTAAATTTTCTGATTTTGGTAATTCTGGCTGAGATCACACTTTACATTCGAGAAGTTAATATTTTGTGACCCCTATGAGTTATCACACTGGATTGTTCTATTTGTTGTTGTCACTGAGCTGTGTCTGACTCCATGAACTGCAGCACACCAGTCTCCTCTGTCCTCCACTATCTCCTGGAGTGTGCTCAAATTCGTGTCCATTGAGTCGGATTGCTTTATGTGTAGATATTATTTTAAATTCACGGGTCATTTTTTAAAATTTTATTTATTTTTTAATTTTTCTTGGAGGATAATTACTTTATAATATTGTGATGGTTTCTGCCATACATCATTATGAGTCGGCAATAGGCATAGGCAATAGGCATGTCCCCTCCACCCTAAAACCCCTCCCACCTCTCTCTACACCCCATCCCTCCAGGTTGTCACAGAACACCAGCTTCGGGTGCCCTACGCAGGGACCATTTCCAGGTTCAGAATATGGTTCATAAATTGGGAGTGTCATGGCATAGCAAAGGTTTGTGGTCCCAGGTCTACAAATACAGAGTCTAGAATAAACTGTAGATGCATAGGCATACTTTGCCAAACCATGTTAAGAAAACACTTGACTCCAGGCTTTAAGACACCCTCAAGAGTGTCTTAAAGCCTGGACTCTGTACACAGTCCCTGGACCTAGCGGGAGAGTCCTCCCCTGGGTGATCTGCAGGGTTTGCTCAGAGCTCAGCAGACTTGAGCCTGGGGCGGGACCAGGCCCCAGCAGCACGTCCCTCTCACCTTTGTATTAGGAAGTGACAAGAACATGGGATCCTCTGGCCAGGTCTTCCCAGAGAGGCCGGGTTTGAAGAGGTAGAATTTCACTGTGGGGCTTATTTTGAAAACTTCTGAGTTTCTTTTCCAGTGTAAGCCAGTCCCTTCCCAAGTGAGGTAATATACAGAGACCGTTGTTCTCGGTCACATGACACAGAGAACATTTTTGGAGGGTTCCTGTCGAAAGACTCCTTATCAGAGAATGTTTCTGACTTAAGGAAAAACAAACACAGCAACCCTGTTCTCTGTAGGTTTCTATCTTATGTTAAAAAGCTTGATTGTAAACAAATAGAATATGTTACCTTAAAAAAAATTTACAGAAAAAAATGTAAAACTATTAAAAGCATAAAAGACCAGTGACCCAATAATGGTGGTAAGTAATGGTGGTGAAAGATGGGGGAACTGGAGATTCTACAGAAAATCTGAAAAAATAATCAGAAAACTCTGAAAAAAGTTTCTGCAGTTGAGCCCAAAATGGAGGTCTGTGTATTGTGGGTGTTTGATACAAAAAGGAAAACTGCAGGAAGCTCTCTTGACCCTGAAGGCAAGCACGCTTGCTCAATAGTGTCCCACTCTTTGCGACCCCATGGCCTGAAGCCCGCCAGGCTCCTCTGTCCATGGGATTTCCCAGGCGAGAATACTGGAGTGGGTTGCCATTTCCTCATCCAGGGGATCTTCCCGACCCAGGGATCGAACTGGCATGTCTTGGATCTCCTGCATCGGCAAGCAGATTCTTTTACCGCCGAACCACCTTGCCTAAATCTGTAAAGTCACACAGCAGGCGTTGGTGGTGGGTCAGTTATCGCTCCTCCTGTGAGACAGGTGATGTGCTGACTGCCACCTCCTTTCTCCAGAGTTCTATGTCTCAACCACCGCGTGGTGAGTCGGGCCATGGGTTCTGCCCCACGCTGTCAGGCTGGCACAACTGTCATGCTCTCAGGCTGGCACAACCCCGAGGTTGGCCTGGAGCCGGGCCTGTGTTCCTCCTTCCGTCTCCAGCCCAGGCATCCTATTCCTGGACCTGGAGGCCCAGGCAGTCACTCTGTGGGGGAGCTCGGCTCTGCGGTCACTTTCTGCGCTGCCCTCTCCACCAGACACGCTTCTGACAGCAGCGGGCCCGTGACGACAGGCAGTCCCACCTCCCAGGCCTGGAATTGACCACTCCGCGTGGCTGAACTCTTGGCTGCATGCCACGTCTTGGCAGCTGTGGTGTCAGCGACTCTCTGTAGATATGAGGTCGCTCCGCTGAGGTCTGGCTGGGCTCTGGGTCCGAGCCATTCTCATCAGTCTTAGGCAGTGGGTCACCTAGTCCAAAAGGGGCCGCCTCAGTTTATTCTTGTGCTGGTGGCAGATTCCTTCCCTTTCAGAGACCTTCACCATTGCACCTGTTCTTCAGTGAAAGCCGCTCAGTCGTGTCCAACTCTTTGTGACTCCATGGACTATACAGCCCATGGAATTCTCCAGGCCAGAATACTGGAGTGGGTAGCCTTTCCCTTTTCCAGGGGGTCTGCCCAAACCAGGAATCGAACCCAGGTCTCCCATATTGCAGGCAGATTCTTTACCGGGTGAGCCACCAGGCAAGCCCAAGTATACTGGAGTGGGTAGCCTATCCCTTCTCCAGGGGATCTTCCCGACCCAGGAATCGAACCAGGGTCTCCTGCATTGCACGTGGATTCTTTACCAACTGAGCTACCCGGGAAGCCCTCTGTTCTTCAGTATGCTCAGATTTGATGTTGCAGACCAGTGGAAAACCAGGGGCGGTCTGCAGGAATGTCAGCCAAGGCAGTCTGAAGCCCTCTGGATCTCTCTTTTCCTATCCCTCACCTCTGAAAAGGAGACTTGGTTTTGCTCACACTGAAATGATGGAGTATATGGGTGTCTAGGATGAGATGGTTGGATGGCAGCACCGACTCAATGGTCCTGAGTTTGAGCAAGCTCTGGGAGATAGTGAAGGCCGGTGAAGCCCGGCATGCTGCAGTTCACAGGGTCACAGAGAGCCGGACACGAATGAGCGACTGAACAACAGCAAGGCGTTGGGAGGGTGTGAGAATCAGGGATGTTGGGAGACGTGGCATCCCTTGTAACTGACCGGGCTTCACTCTGATGTCTTCTCCACAGAGGGATCTCCTTGCTGCATTTGACAGTGGAGACCAGAAGGTGTTCTTCAGGCTGTGGGAGGAACACATCCCCAGGCCCATCCGGGATGGCGACTCTCTGGCCCAGAAGCTGGAGTTCTACCTTCACATCCACTTTGCCATCTACCTTCTGAAGCACTCCGCAGGCAGACCTGTAGGTTCACCTTGTGCAGGGGGGTTGGCCCGCGGGGTGTGCTAAAGGAGAATGTTAGCCGTTACCTTTTGCAAATGAGGATTAAGTTAGTTGTTCACCCCTTTTACCTATTGCTTCTCAGGAGTAGGCCTCGTATGTCCTGATGAATGCTTTTTCTGTCTCATTCCCTGCAGCTTCTTTTCTAATTTGTATGGAAAGTTAATCATTTCTGTAATGAAAGCTATGTCCTTGTTTGCTTGACTATCTCAAGATGAGTATGTCTAAGAGGATGTATCTTTAGACCACATTTTCAACCAGAAGATGAATTTAAGCTTAAACAGCGGGAAAATGGTGTGCCCATTTGTGAAAGTTTGAGTGATGCAGAATTGAGCTTCTGCAGTCTTTTCCTGGATGTGTGAAAGAGAGGGGAGCAGACACAGGCTGCTCCATGGGTAAACCTTGGGGTGTGGAGGGAATGACAGAAGGGGGCCAGCCAGGCTGACATCGGACCGTCCGCCTTTGTTTTGTGACTTCTCCATGTATTGGCTACTGCCCTGAGGACCTGTGTTAACTTATTAACATGTCAGTGGCCACAGAGCAGCTATATAGCAAATTGTAGTAGCTATTCTTAGAAGGCTGATCCTAAAGATGGTTCTCAGGTGGGTGCCATCATGGGAGATTATCATTTCCCTTGTATCTGTTTTTACTAATTTTTTCTGTTATAAGATTTAAAAAAAAATCAATAAATTTTTAAGTCCAAATAAATTTTTTAATTCGTGAGGAGTTCCATATTTTAAAAAAAAGAAACTATTCACCCTTAAAAACCTCTCCTAAGGAAATCACAGGAATGCAAACAAATATTTTTTTCTGCTATCTGTACTATGAAAGCGATATACATATCTAATAATAGGGGATTGGTTAAATAAATTATGATAGACCCACAAGGTGAGGTTTTGTCATACCATTAAGAAAGACACTGATGAATTTAAGGGTATCATCAAATGGTAATGATAAAGTGAAAAGGCAGCACTTGGACTATATATATTATACATCCAGTTCTCTGATATTCCTGGCAGTTTCATGAAGGGGGTGAAACAGCGGGTGATGTTCGGATGACTGGAGACAGCTCGCAGGCTGGGCCAGGGGTGGAGGATGCCCTCCAAGGAACCGAGGGAGCCTTGGAGGAAGGGCAGGTGAACTGGTGAGCCGGCATGAAGCTGGAGATCTCAGACATCCTCTCTTCCTTGCAGGACAAAGAGGACCTGGATGAAAGGATTTCTTATTTCAAAACCTACCTGGAGACCAAAGGGGCGGCCCTGAGCCAGACCACAGAGTTCCTGCCTTTCTACGCCCTGCCTTTTGTTCCCAACCCCATGGTGCACCCCTCATTTAAAGAACTCTTCCAGGTAAGCGACTGGCTCCAGATCTTGGATCCTGGGCACGGCAGTTCCACCTTTTATACACTGGTGATTTCTGAAGGATGCTGTAAAAAAAAACACTAAAATTTGCATATGTTGTATTTTAAAAGAAGGTACAGGTAATTTGCTTTAACAAACTCTTCTTCTGCTATAAAATGTGATTTTGTTGTTGTTTTTATTGCACCAAGACTTGTTAACTCAGACTGACAAAATATTGTAAAATATACTAACCTCTTCAGTCATTCTTTGTAAACTTTTGCAGTATTGAAATGATAGCCTATTCAATTATAATGAAAACTAGTAGCCAGAGAAAAATCTAGGCTACTTTACACAATCACTGGCCATGTATATTTTGATTTGTGTTAAAATTCTCACTTACTTGGTATATATTTGATTGTCTGATTTTATACTACATTATTTCCATCAGACTATTTGTCTATAGCTCTTTTAATTGTTATATTTCATTTTACTTGACATTTTAACATAGTATTTATAAATAAAATTTACCTATTAAGGTAATTTTTTGTTGACTTACTAAAATTAATACATCCCACTGAGAAGTTTATTGAAATGTATTTAGAAACAAATATTTTGATATGACTAGATAGTTTTTCTAAAGACCTCACACTGTTCAAAAATTTGTATGGCACTTGGTCTTCAACCACTGAACAATGGATGCAATTCTTCTAAACTCAGTACATTTCAGTTTCTACTATTTTTCTCTGTTTACTGAATTCAGTAAAACCAATTTCATTACTCCTGAATCAGTTCAGTTCAATTCAGTCGCTCAGTCTTGTCCGACTCTTTGCGACCCCTGAATTGCAGCACGCCAGGCCTCCCTGTCCATCACCAACTCTTGGAGTTTATTTAAACTCATGTCCATCGAGTCAGTGATGCTATCCACCCATCTCATCCTCTGTTGTCCCCTTCTCCTCCTGCCCCCAATCCCTCCCAGCATCAGGGTCTTTTCCAGTGAGTAAACTCTTTGCATGAGGTGGCTGATGCTAAAGCTGAAACTCCAGTACTCCTGAATAACAGCTGCTAAATTGAAGGTCAGGTGGTTGACTCATTCTGTCAAAGCCAGATTGTTGTATAGTGGTGCAGTTGAATTCTCTGCTTGTTTTTCTGGTCAGTCCCAATTTAGTTCTACTATCTTCTCCTAAAAGGTTAAAAATATAGAATGGTTACAAAGGTGATGAACCTTGCAATGGAAGGTTAGATTTTCTCAGTCAAGGTTCTGTTCTGAGAGTCATGGCGTGGCTGTGTGGCTGCAGCTTAGGTCAAGGTGAAGTGGAGCTGGGAGAGTCAGGGTAAGGTTCCCGCTGAGTCCTCAGCAGGTCTGATGTTCCAAGACTGAGTTCAAGTTCCTCTTCAGAGTTCAGGAGGTTAGAGATCATCAGTATTCACAGAGTCATTTTATTCTCCCTTTTTTTGCTTTTACTGCTCTCTAAATATATTCTTTCAGTGGTCATCACAGATACTTCAGTGTGCATAATAAAATCTAAAGTTAGTATTCTTACTCTCTTCCTGACCATTACAAGGACCTCATTTAACTTACAGGCTGTAGTTGTCAAATATTTTAGTATATACTTTATCCCCACAAAATCTGAACTTTTTAAAATTTTATGCAGTCAAAAAAATTTTTTTTAAGAAATCAGTATCAGTATCGATTTACCCTTAGATTCACCAGTATTTTTGTTTACTATTCCATCTTGTATAGAAGCCCTTCCACCCAGGATCGCTTTCACCCCTACTTGAAAGATGCTCCTTTAGAATCTCCCTTCGTTGAGGATCCCTTCTTTCAGTTCTCGTTGTCTGAAAGCATCTGTACTGCTTTCTCAGACAGGGTTAAAATAGTGGGTTTATAGCTCTTTTTTTTTTTTTTTCCGTGTGGCATGCGAGATCTTAATTCCTCAACCAGTGACTGAACCCATGCCCCTGGCAGTGGAGCTCGGGGTCTTAACCACTGGACCACGGGGAGGTCCTGACAGTTATTTTCTTTCAGGACACTGAAGGTTTTTTATTTTGTCTCCTGGCTCCCACTGTTGCAGTTTTGAAGTTGGCCATCAGTCTGCTTGCTGTTCCTTTGCAGGTCACCTGTCTTTTTTTCTCTGATTGTATCAGTTCACTCTAGTGTGTCTAGTGTGTCTTCAGTTCAGTTCAGTTCAGTCGCTCAGTCGTGTCCGATTCTTTGCAACCCCATGAATCGCAGCATGCCAGGCCTCCCTGTCCATCACCAACTCCCAGAGTTCACCTAAAATCATGTCCATTGAGTCAGTGATGCCATCCAGCCATTTCATCCTCGGTCGTCCCCTTCTCCTCCTGCCCCCAATCCCTCCCAGCATCAGAGTCTTTTTCAATGAGTCAACTCTTCTCATGTGGTGGCCAAAGTACTGGAGTTTCAGCTTTAGCATCAGTCCTTCCAAAGAACACCCAAGACTGATCTCCTTTAGGATGGACTGGTTGGATCTCCTTGCAGTCCAAGGGACTCTCAAGAGTCTTCTCCAACACCACAGTTCAAAAGCATCAGTTCTTCAGTGCTCACCTTTCTTCACAGTCCAACTCTCACGTCCATACATGACCACTGGAAAAACCATAGGACTGTTTTAGGGATACCCAAATATTTTATTTTGCTTTTTTTGTTTAAGATGTCTTGGTTTATGTTGGCCAACCTAGCAATCCTTTCCTGAGATTGATTTCTATACAGTTGAGCACAGAGAGCCTCAAGCTGGAGCACACCATATGAGTTTCCTGCAGTTGTTACAACAAAGGACCACACACTGGGTGGTTTAAAACAACAGAAATTGCTTGTCTCACAGTTTACGAGGCCAGAAGTGTGAAATCAGGGTGTCGAGGGACTGTGCTCCCTACGAAACTTCGAGGGGAAGATCCTTCCTTACCTTTTCCAGCTTCCAGTAGCTTCAGGGGTCCCTTGGTTTGTGGCTGCTTGATTCTTAATCTCTGCTCTGTCTTTGCATGGCTGTCTTCTCTCCATGTCCGGGCCTAACTGTCCTTCTTCTTATAAGGACACCAGTCCTATTGGATTAAGAGCTTATCTCATTCAGCCTCCTCTGAGCTAATTTCTTCTGCAGTGTCCCCGCTCCCCTGACCTCACATTCCAAGGAGATTAAGGCTTCAACATGTCTTTTTAGGGGACACAGTTCAACCCACAACAGACCCATTAGAAATAGAGTCATCGTGCTGTGTCAGGGAATTACAGAATTTTTAAGATATCAAATTTGGCAGTATTTTTTTGAAGAGTCAGAGAATGCACAGGATACACCAGTGGAGAGGGGTGGGGGGCGAGGGCGATGAGAGCTGGAGGGAGAAGTGGGGAGGACGGGCAGGTCAGAGGGAGATATGGGACAGGATCTCAGAGCCAAGTGGACGTGAAGTTTTAGGGCAGAACTTCTTTTAGTGGGACCTCCCACTTAAGTGGCAGATACTCTTGTCTAAGAACCCTCAGGAAAATTGTCCCAAGAAAGGTCGTTGCTTGTGACACTTATTCTTTCACTACATAAGTCATTATTTTTTCCTTCTCAGTGAACATTATTTGAGATAAATATTTTATTTTTAAGGAAAGAAATCAAACTAGACACATATCAGAATGCTGGACATGATGGAGTATTTGAGGCAGATGACTGCTTCTTTCTGTTTTTCTTGTCTGAGTGAGGTTGATGGAAATGAGTCCCTTTCTTCTGGAGACTTTTCTGTAACAGCGATAATTGATTGTATATGCCTGCCAGTGCCACATATGCCTAAACCATACTGATTTATTTTTGGTTTTCAGCCTAATAAGGTTACTTGGCATCCTTGAAATATTCAAATCATGTACAGGGTTATTTTTACCCTGCTTATGAAAGGACTCTGTCCTTTCCTCCTGCCGTGGGCTCTTGAATCTTCTATAAGCGAATTGGTCAAATGTCCTGAAACCTGTGTTTTACAGCATCACACCACTGACAAGACACTTGCTTCTGATTTCAGTAACTGGAAGAGCTGTTTCATCCTGAAGGCCGCAGCTCGACAATGTGTGTTGGCATTTAATGCTCTGGTGCTTTTCTTATTTTTCCTTGTTCTGTTTTCCTTACCTTCAGGATTCTTGGACTCCAGAATTAAAGTTGAAGTTGGAAAAGTTTCTGGCTTTAATGTTCAAAGCCAGTAACACGCCAAAGCTTTTAACATTGTATGTATCCTTTTAAAGAAAATGGAGACCACCTATGGAATTAATAGTCGCCTGTGTATATGTGTGTGTGTGTGTGTGTGTGTGTCTGCGTGCGCGCGCGCACGCACGCTAAGTCATTTCTGTTGTGTCCAACTCTTTGTGACCCCATGGACTGTAGCCTGCCGGGCTCCTCTGTCCATGGGGATTCTCCAGGCAAGAATCCTGGAGTGGGTTGCCATTTCCTCCTCCAGGGGATCTTCCCAAGCCAGGGATTAAACCCTCTTACATCTCCTGCATAAGCAGGTGGGTTGTTTATCATTAGCGCCCCCTGGGAAGCCAAAGAACGGCTTGCTGCTGCTGCTAAGTCGCTTCAGTCGTGTCCGACTCTGTGCAACCCCAGAGACGGCAGCCCACCAGGCTCCCCCGTCCCTGGGATTTTCCAGGCAAGAGTACTGGAGTGGGGTGCCATTGCCTTCTCCGCAAGAATGGCTTAGATGGCCTCAAATAGGGATGGTTGTGGTTGTGCTGCTTCTATACTCGAGTGAATGAAGCACTAACAAGAGCGTGTGCCAAGGCCTGTAAAGAGGTGACTTCTATGGCACTGGGTCTCTGAGACTTGGCGAGGGTCTTATTTTCCTGTCATGTGCCAAGAAGCTGTCTTGAGTAGGAAAAAAATAATGCCTGTCTTCTTGGAAAAGAACTCTTTGGAATTGTCCCTTTACTGAAGGTCAGTCACTTAAGGCCTTGAGGTCATGATGTATGGATCAACTCATATATAACTTGTCCTTCCAATCAGGACTTTTAAGAAACAGCTTTGTTGAGGTGTAATTTACATACCATAAAATTTGCCCACGGTAAGTAAGTTATTGAATGATTTTTAGCAGATGCATAGAGCTGTGCAGCCATCACCATGATCCAGTTTAAACAGAGGCACTTTTGAGAGTAGAAGGGGAACACTGGCCAGACAGAGGCCCAGGACGAGGTGGAAGTGGAGCCTGTCCAGGGAGGAGCAAGGCCGTCGCCTGCCCGTGGAGGCTCCCTTCCCAGAGCTGGTTGGTCCCTAAGGATGCGCGTCTCCTTTTATTCTGAACAAGCATGTAGCAAAAGTTATTTCATCAGGGTTAGCATTTTGAATTGTAAAGTTGGTGCTTGTTTTGTTTACCGTAATAAAAAATTTAGGCACTCTGCTGGGTAATGCCTTCTGCTTCCATTCTGACTCCAAAGCACTGGACTCTCTTTTCCTAGTTGGAGACTCTGAATAGAAATCCCTGGGATTTCATGACACGTTTCTCCTACTTCCGCTTCCTGAACGTCTAGTGGCTCCCTCTTGCCTGTACTCAGTTCCTCACCACGCCCTGGTACTGCCCCCAGACGGGCTTAGTGCACCTCCCCTTTCCACGTTTATATCTTCAAGTTCTTCCCTCTGCCCATGTGTTTGCATACCCAGTTCCTTTCCCTCTTAGAGTTTTGTATAAAAGGACAGCTTTCAGTGAAATTAGAACTTCTCCAACTTGGTTTATGGCTTTTTTAATACACTTTTTAAAAGTATGTCTTAGGACTTCCCTGGTAGTCCAGTAGCTGGGATTTTGTGCTCCCAGTGCAGGGAGCCCGGGTTCAATCCCTGGTCAGGGAGCTAGATCCCACATCCCGCAACTAAGAGTTCACCTGCCACAACTAAAGATCCTGTGCAGCCAAATAAATAATTTAAAAAAATAAAAAGCCTTTCTCCTTAAAGGTAACAGGTACCAACCATTATGTAAGATTCTAAAAGAAAATTTTTACATAATAAATGATACTGGTATATTAATAATAGCACCCACTTCATAGGAATAGTATGAGGATTGAGTTAATCCATGAAAAACCTGCTTAAAACTGCCCAACACATAATAAGCACTTGTGTTATTGTTAGCTGTTGTATTATAGTTTGCAAACACTTGTCACCTTTTATCCCATTCAACATTTGTTTCGAAGCAAATACACTGAAGTCCAGCAGGTAACTTTAAACATTATTCCTCTCTTTTCTTTCTTACGTGGAAATATTTGGAGTTCAGTTCAACACATATATTGGGTTGAATAGTGTGGTAGGAATTAGGGATAAAAGAAAAAGCCAAGATCATTGTCTTAGCTGGAGTTTTGAACATGAAAATGGGTGTCTGAGAGGCAGACAGAATGAGGGATAGGGGTTCCAGGTAGAGGGAACAGCTTGTGCCCAAGTGCTGAGCCAGTGTGTCTGGGACACTGAAGGATTCAGTGTTGCTGGGGCAGAAGGATTGAGATGGAGAGAGTCAGTCCTCCGGGTCGTGGAGGTTCGTGTGAGGTCCCCTAAGTGATGAGGAGAAAAACATGGTCATGTTTACATTTTTAAAAAATCACTCTGTTTTTATTCCTGATTATAAAATTAATCCTATTCTTTATAAAAAGTTTAGAAAGCACAGAAATGCATTTGTTTGTACACATACACTTCAAAGTATGTAATGTTTATAATAAGCAAGGAGAGACATCTCTATGCATGTATATTTGTAAATATTTTTCTTAAATGAAGAGAATGTTTCCTCATAGCATTAAAATATTCTTCAAAAATAGGTGGTCTCAAAGTTTAAACAGAAATTACCTATGTCCCAGCAATTCCACTCCTAGCTGTATCCTCAAGAGAAACAAAAGTGTCCATCTCCACAGCAGCTTGTACATGAACGTTCACAGCAGCATTATCCAAAATAGGCAAAAAGTGCAGACAGCCCAGATGTCCATCCTCTGATGCATGGATGACCAAGTACGCACAGTGGAATGTTACGTGGCAATACAAGTGAGGGAGTTACTGATCTGTACTACTACATGGATGAATCCTGAAAACATGATGCTAAATGAAAGAAGCCAGACACAGAAGGCTGCATACTATGTGATTCCATTTGTGTGAAGGGGCCAGAAAAGGCAGAGCTGTAGAGAGTGGGTAAGTGGCTGCCTAGGGCGGGGGAGGGTGGTGAAAGGGGGTGGGGACCGCTGATGGCACAGGGTCTCTTTCTTGGGTGATGAAAATATTCCACTCCTGATTGCGGCGATGGTTGGACAACTCTGTAAATATATTGAAAACCATGGAGATGTACACTTTAAATGGGTGAATTCTATAATATGTGAATTACATCTCAATAAAGCTGTTACCAGAAAAAGTAAGGAAACCCGAATAAAACAGGTGAACACCTCGGCCTTCAGTCATGTGGCCAGATGTGTGAAGCTGAGGCTCAAACCCAGGCCACCCCGCAGTAGCGACTGGTCACGGTCACTGTGCCATGCCCTTTTCATCAAAACCTCGGTTTCCTTAGGCTGGTTGCTTCAGCACTGAAGGTACAGAGGAAAAGAGTATGAACACAGATTAGCATTTGCAGTCCAGTGTTTTGGTAAGGAGGCCAGTTAGGGGGCTTTTGGACGCACAGACTGGTTCCTGAGATGGAGAGAGGAGGATTTCCTTAGGGTAGTCACCCCAGGATTGAGAAGTCGGTTAACGGTGTTCGCTGTTCATCGGCTTCCGGTTACCTGTCCTGAGCAGGTAACCGTCTCAGCTGTTAGTGGGGTTCGGGTTACCTGTCCTGAGATAGTCGGTTAGCTGTCTTCTCTGTTCATCGGGTCCCAGTTCCCTGTCCTGAGATTTCTCTTTTTCACCGCACCGAGGCTGTTTCCCAGATCGCCCAGCACAGTGAGAGGGATACCCTGAGTACTGTCTCCTGAATGCCTGTTTTCCTGAACTTCTTCTCATCCCAGAAGGAGAATGGACAAAGCAACAAAGGTAAATCATCTAGATTAACCGTTTTTAAGTAACAACTTCGCTGACTCGAGTTTTAAGTAATGAAATGGAGAGAATTCCACAGACTTGGCAAAAGAGGGCTTTGAAAGTCTAAACACTTATGAAGTGCTTCACAGTCCCTTTCTCTGCATACCTTGAGGCCCGCTTCTCAGGGTGGCTGGTACTGTTAGCTTCGTCTGGTATGTCAGATGACTCAGACGGGGAGAATCCACTCAGGTGCCAGAAAATGTCAGGGCGGCAGCAGGGAGGCGGCGCAGTGCAGCACAAGTGGGGCGAGAGGTGTTGCCATGTCTTCACTTTTTCCTTGAACTTGTCTAGTCTAACAGGGTCTTATCTCAGCAGCATGTGGAGTATTTTGCTTTTTTTGTTTAAGATGTCTTGGTTTATGTTGGCCAACCTAGCAATCCTTTCCTGAGATTGATTTCTATACAGTTGAGCACAGAGAGCCTCAAGCTGGAGCACACCATATGAGTTTCCTGCAGTTGTTACAACAAAGGACCACACACTGGGTGGTTTAAAACAACAGAAATTGCTTGTCTCACAGTTTACGAGGCCAGAAGTGTGAAATCAGGGTGTCGAGGGACTGTGCTCCCTACGAAACTTCGAGGGGAAGATCCTTCCTTACCTTTTCCAGCTTCCAGTAGCTTCAGGGGTCCCTTGGTTTGTGGCTGCTTGATTCTTAATCTCTGCTCTGTCTTTGCATGGCTGTCTTCTCTCCATGTCCGGGCCTAACTGTCCTTCTTCTTATAAGGACACCAGTCCTATTGGATTAAGAGCTTATCTCATTCAGCCTCCTCTGAGCTAATTTCTTCTGCAGTGTCCCCGCTCCCCTGACCTCACATTCCAAGGAGATTAAGGCTTCAACATGTCTTTTTAGGGGACACAGTTCAACCCACAACAGACCCATTAGAAATAGAGTCATCGTGCTGTGTCAGGGAATTACAGAATTTTTAAGATATCAAATTTGGCAGTATTTTTTTGAAGAGTCAGAGAATGCACAGGATACACCAGTGGAGAGGGGTGGGGGGCGAGGGCGATGAGAGCTGGAGGGAGAAGTGGGGAGGACGGGCAGGTCAGAGGGAGATATGGGACAGGATCTCAGAGCCAAGTGGACGTGAAGTTTTAGGGCAGAACTTCTTTTAGTGGGACCTCCCACTTAAGTGGCAGATACTCTTGTCTAAGAACCCTCAGGAAAATTGTCCCAAGAAAGGTCGTTGCTTGTGACACTTATTCTTTCACTACATAAGTCATTATTTTTTCCTTCTCAGTGAACATTATTTGAGATAAATATTTTATTTTTAAGGAAAGAAATCAAACTAGACACATATCAGAATGCTGGACATGATGGAGTATTTGAGGCAGATGACTGCTTCTTTCTGTTTTTCTTGTCTGAGTGAGGTTGATGGAAATGAGTCCCTTTCTTCTGGAGACTTTTCTGTAACAGCGATAATTGATTGTATATGCCTGCCAGTGCCACATATGCCTAAACCATACTGATTTATTTTTGGTTTTCAGCCTAATAAGGTTACTTGGCATCCTTGAAATATTCAAATCATGTACAGGGTTATTTTTACCCTGCTTATGAAAGGACTCTGTCCTTTCCTCCTGCCGTGGGCTCTTGAATCTTCTATAAGCGAATTGGTCAAATGTCCTGAAACCTGTGTTTTACAGCATCACACCACTGACAAGACACTTGCTTCTGATTTCAGTAACTGGAAGAGCTGTTTCATCCTGAAGGCCGCAGCTCGACAATGTGTGTTGGCATTTAATGCTCTGGTGCTTTTCTTATTTTTCCTTGTTCTGTTTTCCTTACCTTCAGGATTCTTGGACTCCAGAATTAAAGTTGAAGTTGGAAAAGTTTCTGGCTTTAATGTTCAAAGCCAGTAACACGCCAAAGCTTTTAACATTGTATGTATCCTTTTAAAGAAAATGGAGACCACCTATGGAATTAATAGTCGCCTGTGTATATGTGTGTGTGTGTGTGTGTGTGTGTCTGTGTGCGCGCGCGCACGCACGCTAAGTCATTTCTGTTGTGTCCAACTCTTTGTGACCCCATGGACTGTAGCCTGCCGGGCTCCTCTGTCCATGGGGATTCTCCAGGCAAGAATCCTGGAGTGGGTTGCCATTTCCTCCTCCAGGGGATCTTCCCAAGCCAGGGATTAAACCCTCTTACATCTCCTGCATAAGCAGGTGGGTTGTTTATCATTAGCGCCCCCTGGGAAGCCAAAGAACGGCTTGCTGCTGCTGCTAAGTCGCTTCAGTCGTGTCCGACTCTGTGCAACCCCAGAGACGGCAGCCCACCAGGCTCCCCCGTCCCTGGGATTTTCCAGGCAAGAGTACTGGAGTGGGGTGCCATTGCCTTCTCCGCAAGAATGGCTTAGATGGCCTCAAATAGGGATGGTTGTGGTTGTGCTGCTTCTATACTCGAGTGAATGAAGCACTAACAAGAGCGTGTGCCAAGGCCTATAAAGAGGTGACTTCTATGGCACTGGGTCTCTGAGACTTGGCGAGGGTCTTATTTTCCTGTCATGTGCCAAGAAGCTGTCTTGAGTAGGAAAAAAATAATGCCTGTCTTCTTGGAAAAGAACTCTTTGGAATTGTCCCTTTACTGAAGGTCAGTCACTTAAGGCCTTGAGGTCATGATGTATGGATCAACTCATATATAACTTGTCCTTCCAATCAGGACTTTTAAGAAACAGCTTTGTTGAGGTGTAATTTACATACCATAAAATTTGCCCACGGTAAGTAAGTTATTGAATGATTTTTAGCAGATGCATAGAGCTGTGCAGCCATCACCATGATCCAGTTTAAACAGAGGCACTTTTGAGAGTAGAAGGGGAACACTGGCCAGACAGAGGCCCAGGACGAGGTGGAAGTGGAGCCTGTCCAGGGAGGAGCAAGGCCGTCGCCTGCCCGTGGAGGCTCCCTTCCCAGAGCTGGTTGGTCCCTAAGGATGCGCGTCTCCTTTTATTCTGAACAAGCATGTAGCAAAAGTTATTTCATCAGGGTTAGCATTTTGAATTGTAAAGTTGGTGCTTGTTTTGTTTACCGTAATAAAAAATTTAGGCACTCTGCTGGGTAATGCCTTCTGCTTCCATTCTGACTCCAAAGCACTGGACTCTCTTTTCCTAGTTGGAGACTCTGAATAGAAATCCCTGGGATTTCATGACACGTTTCTCCTACTTCCGCTTCCTGAACGTCTAGTGGCTCCCTCTTGCCTGTACTCAGTTCCTCACCACGCCCTGGTACTGCCCCCAGACGGGCTTAGTGCACCTCCCCTTTCCACGTTTATATCTTCAAGTTCTTCCCTCTGCCCATGTGTTTGCATACCCAGTTCCTTTCCCTCTTAGAGTTTTGTATAAAAGGACAGCTTTCAGTGAAATTAGAACTTCTCCAACTTGGTTTATGGCTTTTTTAATACACTTTTTAAAAGTATGTCTTAGGACTTCCCTGGTAGTCCAGTAGCTGGGATTTTGTGCTCCCAGTGCAGGGAGCCCGGGTTCAATCCCTGGTCAGGGAGCTAGATCCCACATCCCGCAACTAAGAGTTCACCTGCCACAACTAAAGATCCTGTGCAGCCAAATAAATAATTTAAAAAAATAAAAAGCCTTTCTCCTTAAAGGTAACAGGTACCAACCATTATGTAAGATTCTAAAAGAAAATTTTTACATAATAAATGATACTGGTATATTAATAATAGCACCCACTTCATAGGAATAGTATGAGGATTGAGTTAATCCATGAAAAACCTGCTTAAAACTGCCCAACACATAATAAGCACTTGTGTTATTGTTAGCTGTTGTATTATAGTTTGCAAACACTTGTCACCTTTTATCCCATTCAACATTTGTTTCGAAGCAAATACACTGAAGTCCAGCAGGTAACTTTAAACATTATTCCTCTCTTTTCTTTCTTACGTGGAAATATTTGGAGTTCAGTTCAACACATATATTGGGTTGAATAGTGTGGTAGGAATTAGGGATAAAAGAAAAAGCCAAGATCATTGTCTTAGCTGGAGTTTTGAACATGAAAATGGGTGTCTGAGAGGCAGACAGAATGAGGGATAGGGGTTCCAGGTAGAGGGAACAGCTTGTGCCCAAGTGCTGAGCCAGTGTGTCTGGGACACTGAAGGATTCAGTGTTGCTGGGGCAGAAGGATTGAGATGGAGAGAGTCAGTCCTCCGGGTCGTGGAGGTTCGTGTGAGGTCCCCTAAGTGATGAGGAGAAAAACATGGTCATGTTTACATTTTTAAAAAATCACTCTGTTTTTATTCCTGATTATAAAATTAATCCTATTCTTTATAAAAAGTTTAGAAAGCACAGAAATGCATTTGTTTGTACACATACACTTCAAAGTATGTAATGTTTATAATAAGCAAGGAGAGACATCTCTATGCATGTATATTTGTAAATATTTTTCTTAAATGAAGAGAATGTTTCCTCATAGCATTAAAATATTCTTCAAAAATAGGTGGTCTCAAAGTTTAAACAGAAATTACCTATGTCCCAGCAATTCCACTCCTAGCTGTATCCTCAAGAGAAACAAAAGTGTCCATCTCCACAGCAGCTTGTACATGAACGTTCACAGCAGCATTATCCAAAATAGGCAAAAAGTGCAGACAGCCCAGATGTCCATCCTCTGATGCATGGATGACCAAGTACGCACAGTGGAATGTTACGTGGCAATACAAGTGAGGGAGTTACTGATCTGTACTACTACATGGATGAATCCTGAAAACATGATGCTAAATGAAAGAAGCCAGACACAGAAGGCTGCATACTATGTGATTCCATTTGTGTGAAGGGGCCAGAAAAGGCAGAGCTGTAGAGAGTGGGTAAGTGGCTGCCTAGGGCGGGGGAGGGTGGTGAAAGGGGGTGGGGACCGCTGATGGCACAGGGTCTCTTTCTTGGGTGATGAAAATATTCCACTCCTGATTGCGGCGATGGTTGGACAACTCTGTAAATATATTGAAAACCATGGAGATGTACACTTTAAATGGGTGAATTCTATAATATGTGAATTACATCTCAATAAAGCTGTTACCAGAAAAAGTAAGGAAACCCGAATAAAACAGGTGAACACCTCGGCCTTCAGTCATGTGGCCAGATGTGTGAAGCTGAGGCTCAAACCCAGGCCACCCCGCAGTAGCGACTGGTCACGGTCACTGTGCCATGCCCTTTTCATCAAAACCTCGGTTTCCTTAGGCTGGTTGCTTCAGCACTGAAGGTACAGAGGAAAAGAGTATGAACACAGATTAGCATTTGCAGTCCAGTGTTTTGGTAAGGAGGCCAGTTAGGGGGCTTTTGGACGCACAGACTGGTTCCTGAGATGGAGAGAGGAGGATTTCCTTAGGGTAGTCACCCCAGGATTGAGAAGTCGGTTAACGGTGTTCGCTGTTCATCGGCTTCCGGTTACCTGTCCTGAGCAGGTAACCGTCTCAGCTGTTAGTGGGGTTCGGGTTACCTGTCCTGAGATAGTCGGTTAGCTGTCTTCTCTGTTCATCGGGTCCCAGTTCCCTGTCCTGAGATTTCTCTTTTTCACCGCACCGAGGCTGTTTCCCAGATCGCCCAGCACAGTGAGAGGGATACCCTGAGTACTGTCTCCTGAATGCCTGTTTTCCTGAACTTCTTCTCATCCCAGAAGGAGAATGGACAAAGCAACAAAGGTAAATCATCTAGATTAACCGTTTTTAAGTAACAACTTCGCTGACTCGAGTTTTAAGTAATGAAATGGAGAGAATTCCACAGACTTGGCAAAAGAGGGCTTTGAAAGTCTAAACACTTATGAAGTGCTTCACAGTCCCTTTCTCTGCATACCTTGAGGCCCGCTTCTCAGGGTGGCTGGTACTGTTAGCTTCGTCTGGTATGTCAGATGACTCAGACGGGGAGAATCCACTCAGGTGCCAGAAAATGTCAGGGCGGCAGCAGGGAGGCGGCGCAGTGCGGCACAAGTGGGGCGAGAGGTGTTGCCGTGTCTTCACTTTTTCCTTGAACTTGTCTAGTCTAACAGGGTCTTATCTCAGCAGCATGTGGAGTGTCCATTCTTATAAAGCGCTTCCGTTTTTCACATTCAAAGTAGGAATTCCAGTCTTAAATTTTTAGCATAAATTGATGGTTTTTCCATGATGAATCATTTTTACCAGACCCCTTCATTTTTCAGAAAGATGAGAAAAATTTTAGTTTACGTGGTGGCCACAAGTGGGGTTCTTTGTAGGAATTTTGTCTCTGATAAACATGATTATGAAAGTGGCTGAAGTTACCCTGTTGGAAAGGGTGTGTGAGGTGCTTCTTGCCTTTGCTAAGTACCGACGGCATCATCCTCGATTCCCAGCAGGTGGAGTGTCACTACGTGAAATAGCACATTTGTCCTTTTCACAGCAGTCCTGCCAGAGAGGATTTCAAAACTTCCTGCCATTGTTTCTGTTTCCTTTTAGAGAGTTAAAGTTTTCCAAAGAGCAAAAGCGTTAGGAAGTTGTCATTTGGCTCTTGGTTCTCCAGCATTGGGAGGATGAGCAATGCTGAGATCCCCCGGGGGCTTCAGTAACTTCAGGTGGGAAGCCCTGGGGTGTCTGTTCTCCACCTCGGGAGCCCTGCGGCCTCCAGCCCGGCGGTTCCAACTGTACAGCCAGTTCCGCAGCCAGGCCACCCTCCTGGAGCTCTGAGGGCCCCACGTGGAGGAGTGGCAGGTCTCAGGAGCCCTCCTCTCCGTCTGCCTGAACACGGAGGAGTGGGGTGCAGATGTGTTCTCATGGGGTCCACGGGGACCTCTCCGAGGGTCGCAGACCGCAGCCTTGAACTGTCGGGGTAGCTTTGCCCCCAGCACGGTGACCCCGAGGACAAGTGCAGCCCCCAGGACGGCTCTGTACTGGGTCAGCGCAAGTCCGGGCCTTGGCCAGGGCGGGTCCGGCCCGGTTTTCTCCCACTCGGCCCAGCTGGAACTCTTCAGCTGGGCGGCGCTCGGACCTCGCCGTGCGCCTCCCGGGAATGCTCTCGTGCTTCACTACTTCTGTTTCTCTAGCCGTCCAAGCAAACCTCCTCAGACTTGATGGCACAAAACGGCAATGTCCATTTGTTACTATTATCCTCTTGCGTGGTCTGGAGTTACGGGCTCAGTCAGTTCTCCCTTGGGGTTTCTCCTGGGTGTAGACGGAGCCGGGTCGGGTCGAGCCACCTCCAAGGCTTCCACGAGCATAGGTGTGGTGGCTGATGTTGGCTGTCGGCTGAGCTCCCAGCACAGGCCCTGGGCCGAGACCCCCGAGTGGACTCTCCTCGTGGCCTGGGCTTCCTCAGGGCCTGGCGTCCGGGTTCCCACCCAGGGTCAGTGTCCCCAGAGGGTGCGGATGGAAGCCATTTCACCTCTTCACCCAGGCTCTGGAGTAACTCGGTGTTGTTTCTGGTGCGTTCTCTTCATTACAAGCAAATTTCTGAAGCCCACATTCAAAGGAAGGAGAATTACGTTCCACCTCTTGACGGGAAGGAGTGTCAGAGACTGTGCAGTCATGTGTTTTTTTGTTTTAATAAATTTTTTAATTTTAATTGGAGGCTAATTACTTTACAATATTGTATTGGTTTTGCCATACATCAGCATGAATCCGGCACGGGTGTACACGTGTTTGCAGTCATGTTTTAAAGCCACCGCCCCACCTGGGTCTCAGGTCCCCGAGGACTGCCTCAATGCTTGACTGAGTCTGTTCAGTCCCTGTTCGGATCTGGTCTTTGGACTCCTAGCCACTGAAGGCAGGAAGCTGGTGAGAAACTTCTCCCGGATTGCCGAGTTTCTGGGGCCCCTGTCACCTGGCATGCCCTGCAGTTTAGGTGGATAGCTTCTTGCCAGGAACCGGTTATGTCTCCAGTAAGTGGCCCAGTTTTGCAGACAAAAATAAACATGGGTGGGGGGAGTGCACGTAGAAGAGCCTGTGATTTTTCTACAGACCTTTCATTTGATATTTCAGCAAGGAGACCATGGTTCTGAGCCTTCTTTAAGTTTGATTTGAGTTTTCCGAGGCTAGCTAAGCAGGATGTCTGTGGAATTGAGTCTGGCAGGCACAGCGTGTGTCTGCGGCAGAATAGCCCCCAAATGCAGTGTCGCCATGGAGATGAGGGAATAGCACCCGGCAGGGGCTCGGGCCCAGGCCCGGCATCACCACAGCTAGTGGTCACCACTTTGAGTGACTGGATAATATCATTATGTGTCTGAATAGGAAGGTTTCATGGGCACAGTGAGATTTCCATTAACTTTTTCTTTTCTTCTTTTTGTTCTCTCTTTTTAATTCGTTATTTCCCTCAACTTTGGAAGAAGGGTGGGCAAAGTGTTTGGAGTATGGAAAAGTCCCTCAAAAGGAATTATATTAAAAATGGTGTTAGGAATAAAAACTTAGGTTGGCAGCATAGCATGTTGGATTATAATTTTCACCTAGCCATCTGAAAAAGGATAGAGTAATAGCATGTTTCAGCATTCCTGGTATTATCCATTTGGCCCCTTCAGAAAATGGGCAACTGATCATTTTTCTGGAGTTCAGAGCTATAAATAGTGTTTCTGAAAATGATGACTGATATTCCTAGTTCCAAGCCAGGCTTCAGCAGTATGTGAACCGTGAACTTCCAGATGTTCAAGCTCGTTTTAGAAAAGGCAGAGGAACCAGAGATCAAATTGCCAACATCCGCTGGATCATGGAAAAAGCAAGAGAGTTCCAGAAAAACCTCTATTTCTGCTTTATTGACTATGCCAAAGCCTTTGACTGTGTGGATCACAATCAACTGTGGAAAATTCTTCAAGAGATGGGAATACCAGACCACCTGACCTGCCTCTTGAGAAACCTATATTCAGGTCAGGAAGCAACAG
>SJYT01000501.1:247652-259658 GCA_006410635.1 Cephalophus harveyi
GCTCCAAAATCACTGCAGATGGTGATTGTAGCCATGAAATTAAAAGACACTTGCTCCTTGGAAGGAAAGTTATGACCAACCTAGACAGCATATTAAAAAGCAGAGACATTACTTTGCTGGCAAAGGTCTGTCTAGTCAAGGCTATGGTTTTTCCAGTAGTCATGTATGGATGTGAGAGTTGGACTATAAAGAAGGTTGAGTGCCGAATAATTGATGCTTTTGAACTGTGATGTTGGAGAAGATTCTTGAGAGTCCCTCGGACTACAAGGAGATCCCACCAGTCCATCCTAAAGGAGATCAGTCCTGGGTATTCATTGGAAGGACTGATGTTGGAGCTGAAACTCCAATACTTTGGCCACCTCATGCGAAGAGCTGACTCATTGGAAAAGACCCTGATGTTAGGAAAGATTGAGGGTAGGAAGAGAAGGGGACAACAGAGGATGAGATGGTTGGATGGCATCACAGACTCGATGGACATGGGTTTGGGTGGACTCTGGGAGTTGGTGTTGGACAGGGAGGCCTGGCGTGCTGCAGTCCATGGGGTCACAGAGAGTTGGACATGACTGAGCAACTGAACTGAACTGAACTGATTCCTAGTTCTTTCAAGTCTTAACTTTCTTCATCCAGCGTTTGTGGATTAGCAAAAGAACAAAGAACTGATTTATATCTAAATACAAAGAAAAAAGTGTATATATTGTAAAAATAGGGTGATCGATTTAGTTTTTTATATTGTTGCTGTTCAGTCGCTGAGTTGTATCGGATTCTTTATGACCCCGTGGACTGCAGGACACCAGGCTCCTCTGTCCTGCAGGGTCTCCCAGAGTTTGCTCAGATTCATGTTCATTGAGTCAGCGATGCTATCTAACCATCTCATCTTCTGCCGCCCTCTTCACCACGTGCCCTCAATCTTTCCCAGCATCAGGGTCTTTTCCAATGAGTCGGCTCTTCGCATCAGGTGGCCAAAGTATTGGAGCTTCAGCTTCGGCATCAGTCCTTCCAGTGAATATTCAGCATTGATTTTTATATTAGGTTAGAAAAAAGTTCTGTAGTTTGAAAGGTATTGTCTTGAGCAGCCTAGGGGGGTCTCCAAAGTGAAAGCTCATCTACGCTTATAAAAAAGCAATGCATCTAAATGAAGTGTAAATGTTAACACGAGAAAATTTGACAGCTGTACTGTAGCGAAGATCTCCATCACTTTTGTTATTTCATTTCATGCTGGAGTTGAAAAAACTGTCTGTGACATTAACTGGCATTCTTTTAGTTGTATATATGTTTTGTTTAAAGCTTGCAGTTCTTTGTCCAAAAAATGGACAAAGAATGCAGTTCTTTGGACTTTTGCACAAAGTATGTCAGTGACTTTGAAATATAAAGTGTCTCAATAAGTTTTGCTGGTGTGACTATGGCAGTTTCATTAAAATAACAGGGGCCAAGACATCTCCTCGAAAAGTTAACATCTTGGAAGGCAAAGCGTCTCGGCTTAGGTGTCCTTCTCTCATAAAACTTGTGACAGGGAAAAGAAAGAGTCGGAGTTCTGTTTAATGCTCAGAAATAGAGTTGATATTTTGAGCTGTAACCCAGATATCTTACAGTAATGGTTGGGTCCTGTTTATAACTGTTAAGTTCTCTGCACATTGATGTCTCTGGATAGCAGACTGTTGTTGCTCACAGAGAAGGAGTTGCCTACTTCTCTCTTTCCTGTTTATAAAATTTGAATTTTTTTCTCCATGAATGAAACTAATTTTTATAAGTAAATACTGGGTTTTGTGGGCTTCCCCTGTGGCTCTGCGGTAAAGAATCCACCTTCAATGCAGGAGACAAGGAGACACGGGTTCAATCCCTGGCTCAGGAGAAGGGCATGGCAACCCACTCCAGTATTATTGCCTGGAGAATCCCATGAACAGGGGAGCCTGGTGGGCTGCAGTCCATAGGGTCGCAAAGAGTCAGACATGACTGAGCGACTTAACAGCAACTCTTTTCTGTAGGCTGCTGATAGGGCTCTTTTCTTTCAGCTTACTGTACTTTGAAACTGTCATAAATTCCATTTCTTTGTTCTCCAGGTAAAAACTCCACAAATAGTCCCTTACATTTAGTTAATCGACAATGAGTTTCTGAGGGGAGTTTTTTGGTGCAGTCCCGTTTCAAGAGGGATTACTTGGGTGACATTAACATTGATGGTTTGAGAAGTCATTTGACCCAGCTAACGGGTTTTGGTATTTCATTCCTCTGCCACTCGGTACATGTTGAGAAACATCTCATAGATTCTAATATTTATTACCATAAAATGGGACTGTGAATAATCTAAAATTTTCATCCTTGAAAGTTCTTATCTATGTAATTTTGAGTTTGGGATGTATGAAAAAGCTTAAATAATACTTAAGGGGGAAAGAAGGTAGTGAGTCTCGATATTGTATTAGGAGAATGATAAATGATTTCTAGGGATATTCTCCAGAGGTTGAAATACTGGATATAAATTTGTTTCAGATGACTTTTTAAAGTTATCTTTCGATACTGAAATTTGATGGGTATTAAATAATAATTCATTATGTAATATTTGGGGTTTTAATAGTTAAAGTATTTTACTGCTGCACATCAACAATTGTGAAACATGAAAGTTTTTTAAATACAGTGGGAATGTGGGTTATCATCGTAGCTGTTTAGGATACAAATTAAGAGGAATAGATAATTTAGGGCAGTGTTTCTCAAACATGCAGTTATGTGTCAGAGCCATTTGAGGAGTTTGTTAACAGTGTAGGTACTTAGCCCCTACCCAGTATCCACAAAATCAGTCTCTGCAGTTGAAGCCTGATCATTTTTATTTTTGGATGATTCTGATGTATTTCAGAGTTTACATACCACTGCTTTAGGACATAACCTTTCTGCTGTTTTTTGAAGTGATCTACTTATATAGAAATACATTTAGAAAATCTTTGACCTTTTTCCATGAAAGGAAATAATAATAATAGCTGCCATGTATGGCCCACCAGGTGACTGCAGCCACAAAATTAAAAGACACTTGCTCCTTGGAAAGATAGCTATGACATACCTAGATGTATTAAAAAGCAGAGACATCACTTTGCCAACAAAGGTCCATAAAGTCAAAGCTTTGGTTTTTCCAGTAGTCATATATGGATGTGGAAGTTGGACCATAAAGAAGGCTGAGTGCCAAAGAAGTGATGCTTTCTAACTGAGGTGCTGGAGAAGACTCTTGAGAGTCCCTTGGACTGCGAGGAGATCGAACCAATCCAAAAGGAAATGCTAAAGATCACTCCTAAAGGAAATCCACCCTGAACATTCATTGGAAGGACTGGTGCTGAAGGTTAAGCTCCAATACTTGGCCACCTGATGCAAAGAACTGACTCATTGGAAAAGACCCTGGTGCTGGGAAAGATTGAGGGCAGGAGGAGAAGGGGACGACAGAGGATGAGATGGCTAGATGGTATCATTGACTCAGTGGACATGAGTTTGAGCAAGCTTTGGGAGATGGGGAAGGACAGGGAAGCCCGGTGTGAGGCAGTGCATGGAGTCGCAGAGAGTCTGACACGACTGAGCAGCTAAGCATAGCACAGCATAGTCGATTTACAGTATTATATTAGTTTCAAGTATACATACAACATAGTGATTCAATGTTTTTATAGGTTATATTGCTTAAAGTTATTATAAAATAATGCCTGTATTTGGTCTTTATAATTTTAAAGTCTCTCTGTATGCATGAAATGTGTCCTAAAATGAAGACTTGACATATTATACAGCACCTGGATTGGGACATAGTGAGTTAATATGGGTGTGGGGGCAGCAACAGGTCCTTCCATCAAAAGTGTGACCTTCCAGGCAAGGGAGAAGGTGGGACAGAGGCAAGGAGGGTGGACACCGATGAAGAGTCCAGCTGTGCCCAGGGTGGCTTGGCCATCTTGTGCCACTGTGAGGGATGGGGGCAGGGTGGTGGTGGGCTTCCAGGAAGACAACCCTAGAACCTTTCAAGGCTACCGCTCTAAGGCCCAGTGGGGTGGCTTATGCTTTCTCAAACTGGCAGAGTGAACATCTGGCATCTTACCTAATTGTGGATTTGAATTTTCTCAGCACCCGTCACGCAGCCCTAACTTTTACTTAAAAGGAAGAACTTATCCCTCATACAGACTCACAGGGCACAGACAGAGAAAAAGACTCGGTTTTGGTTCAGCCATTTTGTGAATTGATGATAGAAAGAAACATTGAGTTCATTTCTCATATATGTAGAGAGAGGAACTAAAATTGTATGGGATTCAGCCAAGGAAATAGATTTTGTTAGGAAAGTCAGTAATGAGCAGTTGAACTATCACGGTAAAACATTTAAAAAAATCAAAGACTTCCCTGGCGTCCAGTGGTTAAGACCCCGTGCTTCCAATGCAAGGGGCGCAAGTTCCATCTCTGGTCAGGGAACACAAAGATCCCACCGGCCATGCAGTGCGGCCAAAAAGAAGAAATTAAAAGATCGGTGATTACAAAGCACTTTGTAAGTAAATGTGGCATAAACAGAAGGGTTAAATACACAGTGCTAAGTTCATTGTTATGGTAAAATATTCTCACAGGAGGCATGGCATTCACTTGAGAAGAATATAATTATTTTTTATTTTGCAGGGTTTTTAAAAAATGTTTTTAAATTTTGGTTTTGTTTCTTTAAAAAATCATCTATGTGTTTATGGCTGTGCCGAGTCCTCCTCGCTGCACGGGCTTTTCTCTAGTTGCAGCAAGCAGGGGCCGCTCTCCAGTCGCGAGGAAGCGGCTCCTCTGCGTGAGGAGCACAGGCCCCAGGGCGCGCAGGCTTCAGCAGCTGCAGCACGCTCGCTCAGTAGCTGTCGCCCCTGGGCCGGGTGGCTCCATGGCACGTGGGATCTTCTCGGATCCGGGATGGAACCCGTGTCTCCTGCACTGACAGACGGATTCTTTGCCATTGAGCCACCAGGGAAGCCCCTTGTAGACTCTTTCTTTTTAAACATCGCTTTTTTGTTTTTGTTTCCATGTAAATTGTCTTCCTAGACGTGTTGCAGCAGCTCCACCAGCAGCTGGTAGAAGCTGAGCGGAGGTCCATGACGTACCTGAAACGGTACAACAGGATCCAGGCCGACTACCACAACCTCATCGGAGTCACGGCAGAGCTGGTGGATTCTCTGGAGGCCACAGTCAGTGGCAAGATGGTAAGGAGGTCCCCCATTGTCCACATGTCTTCTTGAGATGAAGATGAGTCGCGGGCACAGATGATTCCTCACCACCCCCAGCCAGTGATACTTGCCCCCCAACTTTACAAAGCCGGGTGCAGCTGTTTATCACGCTGCTGCAGTATCTCACCCATTTTTCCTGACACATTACCTACTGCGTCTTTATTTCTCTAGCCTGTTCTTAGTGTTAGGAAAGAATAAATGGGCAGCAGAAAAAAAATTATGTTGTGGCATAAAAATGGGGGGAGATATTCTTCTGGTATATAGGAGACCTATGGGTTTTCATATACTGATTTTGTATCCAGTAACCTTTCTGAACTCCATTAATCTGAGAGATTATTTTGATCAATTCTGTATTCTAGATTGGCAGTCATATCACTTTCAAATAGTGATTTTTTTCCCCCTTATATATCCTATCTTTCTTTTTTCTCCCACTTAACTGATTAGCTAAGACTCTGGGAGTTGAATGAGTTCATGGGCATGTTTGTCTTATTTCCAACTTTAGTGGCAATGACTTGAGTGTTTTACTTAATAAAAAGATAGAAAGCATAATAAAATCACATTCTGGAAATAGAATTTTTTTTTTTAAGTAATTGTGGGTTCAGTGTGATTTTAAGGCATAGTGCAGAGAGTCCTTGTATCCTCTTCCCAGTTTCCACCAGTTGTAATAGTTTGCGAAATGATAGTGCAGTGTCTCAGCCGAGATACTGGCACTGATACAATTTATTGCTTTATCGTGATTTCCCCAGTTTTACTTGTACTCCTGTGTGTGTCTATATGCGTATGTTTTAAGCTTTATACAACTTTATCACCAATATAGATTTATGTATTAAACTTGCTTTAGCACCTTAAAAATGTGATTACAAAATGAAATTTATTCTAGAAATTTTTGAAAATATAGAACTATGCAAAAATAAGATTAAAATTACCTGCCATTATCTCACTTAGTAATAACACTTGTTAACATTCCAGAGTTTGTTTTTTTTTTTCCAAAACTTGGATACATGTGTTTTACAGAAATGGGCTCAGTTCACACAGTCTTCTAGTTTGCTTTTCTCCTAAATATCGAATCATGCATTCTTGAAGTCATTAAATGTCCTCCTACGATGCTCACCTCTTGTGGCTGTGTTTTCTATCAGGTTATTTAGCGTGTTGGGTCTCTATTGTTGGACATTAGCATTGTTTCCAGGTTTTTACTTTCATAAGGGCTCATTTAAGTAAACACTTGAATCAGTTATGCAGTTCCCTGGGATTACCCCAGAACTCTAGGCCAGAGCAACAACTGTGGATTGCTTTTTGCTATAATAGCTTGTGAAAGTCACCTAGTCATATCTGACTCTTTGCCACCCCATGGGCTGCACAGTCCATGGAATTCTCCAGGCCAGAATACTGGAGTGGATAGCCTTTCCCTTCTCCAGGGGATCTTCCCAACCCAGGGATCAAACCCAGGTCTCCCGCATTGCAGGTGGATTCTTTTAAATATGTGTTAATACCCTACACCGGAACGCCTTTGCCCGGATGAAAACACAGCACATAAATGTTCACAGAACTGCTGAAAGTTGCATGGTGTGGCTGGAATGGCCGAGGCTAGGGGGTGGGGAGTGGCATGTGGTGGAAGACGAGGTGGGGAGGTGCATCGGGGACGGTCACGGAGAGATTTGTAGACTGTGCTTAGGAACTTGTGTTTCACCCTGCAGTTAGTGAGGAGCATTTGAAATGTGTATCTTGAAAATTGTTCGGGTTTTTTAGTTCTGAAAATAACACGCGCCGACTTTTCTTCAGTACAGAGAAGTACCAGAGACAAAACAAAGATGGCTTATATATTCACTGTTAACAAAAAAATGAAGAAAAGAAGGCATGTACATTGAAAATTCAAATAGTACAGAAATAAAAGAAAACATGTGTTTTCCTTTTGCCGTCTCTCCTATTAGACAGTACCTGCCATCGTTGTGGTGTGGCTGCCACGGCCAGGGTTGGTGTGATGCCAGGCATGGCCCACTGACCACAGGTGGGACCTGAGCTCTTACTGCTGGAGTGTGGGAGCGGAGGCCCACACACCACCAGGCAGGGGGTTGGAAGGGCCTCCAGTATCAGGACAGGGAGACATGGGGTTGGGGCAGGGGGCAGCACTGGAATCTGAACTAGCTTGTTTTTAATGTAAAAGAAATACATGCTCATAGTAAAAAATTGAAACACTTCAGAGGAGTATATAGTTAAGAACAAAAGACCCCTTCCACACACAGTTCCTTAGTCTCGTTTTCTTGCAAGATTAACACTTGTGTATTACTTCAGAACCCTTCTGCACATACATGTGCGTGCGTGTGCATATACACATACTACTTGGGGTTATGTAACCCATTATCCTTCTCAAACTTGCTATTTCACTTTCAGCATATCTTGGAAATCTTTCCACATGACCACACACTGCTTCATTCTTTTTAATGCTTGTACATTATTCCACTGTAAGGGTGAGCCATAATTTGTCAGATCTCTGATGATGAACATTTAGATTTTTTTGTTTGCTATAATACAAAATGTTGTACATACTGTATATATCTTTATATATACAGTATACCCTTGAATGTAGGGAAGATAAGCACCTGAATGGAACTGCTAGGTCAGAAGTTATAGGCATTAAAGTTTTGATAGATGTTGCCAAATTATTTCCTCAAAGATTTCAACAATGTCTACCCACCCTCCACCCCCAGTAGCATATCAGAATATCTATTTACTTACACACTTGCCAGTACTAGGCATGATTATACTTTGAAATTTTTGCTGGTTGGGTAAGTCAATCAGTCAGTTCAGTCGCTCAGTCGTGTCCAGCTCTTTACGACCCTGTGAACTGCAGCATGCCAGGCTTCCCTGTCCATCACCAACTCCCGGAGTTCACCCAAACCCATGTCCATTGAGTAAAACTTGGTATTCTGAATGTTTCAACTTCAGTTCATTTCAGTTGCTCAGTCGTGTCCGACTCTTTGCAACCCCATGAATTGCAGCACGCCAGGTTTCCCTGTCCATCACCAACTCCCGGAGTTCACTCAGACTCACGTGCATCGAGTCAATGATGCCATCCAGCCATCTCATCCTCGGTCGTCCCCTTCTCCTCCAATTTACATTTCTTTAATTATGTGTGAGGCCAAATATATTTTCATATGTCTTTTTGCCATTTATATTTTGTCTTTTAGTCAACTATCGTATACATGTCCTGTCCTCTTTTCACTTGTTTTAAGCAGGAAGGTGACAGAATCAGATTTCCACGTTTAAAGAAATGGTTCTGGTACCAAAGGAGAGGAAGCAATTTCAGAAGCAAAGCGTTGCTCCAAAGTCTCAGAAATCACAGAAAACCCTAGAAGTCCAGAACTGAAAAGTGTCCAGCGTGTCTGCCATTTAGAAAGTAATTGTTGGCGGCCTTTACCATGGGAGTTTCCGTGGGGCGATGCAGACAGGGGCTCGACTAGGGTGTGTGGACAGGTAACGGGAAGGCGAGGCAGCAGATGTCGGCTGTTCTTTTAAGGACTGTGTCTGTAAGGGAGGAACATCGAGAGGGTGGTTGATAGATGAGGACCTCGGGAGGAGAAAGGGGAAGGTATTTTTGAAATATGAAATATATCTGGACACGGTTCTAGGTTGTAGGAAAGGAACTGGTATAAAAGGAAAGGTGAGATGCACAGGATGAACAAGGAATGTTTGAATTTTGATCCTATAGGCATTCAGAGGAGATGGGCTGAGGATAATCTAGGAGGTACAGCCTTGAGATGGTCATCCAGGCAGATGACCCGAGAAATTCTCCACGAGGAACAGTCTTTCTTGTGGCTGAAACAGACCGGAGGTTCCCAGGGGGCAGACAGGAGAACCACAGGGAGAGAAGGGGTCTAGTCCCGTGTTCCCGCTCCTTCCAACCCACCAGTCAGTTGCGTAGTCGTCCTCTTGTAGGCATGAGTGAGTGAGCATTGGGAAGGGACGCCTGTTACATTAGCACGTGGGAGTTCACCACACAGAGTCAGGAGGCTGGGAAAAGAAGTGTCCCTCCAACAGTCAGGCATAGAAGAAGTCTGGAAGGAGGTAGAACTGTCTGGTGGCTCAGTGGTGAAGAATCCACCCGCAATGCGGGAGACATTATCCCTGGGTCAGGAATATCCCCTGGAGAAGAGACAGGCAATCCACTCCAGTATACTTGCCTGGAAAATCCCATGGACAGGGGAACCTGGTGGGTTACAGTCCACGGGGTTGCAAAGAAGTCAGACACAACTTAGCAACTAAACAGCTGCAACCTCTAGGGACTGGCTTGTGGGGCAGGGTGGACTGGGGACAGGTTGGGGCACTCTTAGCTCTTTTTTTTTTTTTTGACCACACGGCTTGTGGTATCTTAATTTCCTGACCAGGGATGGAACCCGGGCCCTTGGCAATGAGAGGAGAGTCCTAACCACTGAATCACCAGGGAATTCCCATTTATATATATATTAAAAAAAAAAAAGGACCTAAGATGAGGAGAAAACGTTTCAGAGATTACCACCTTAGATGCTAGATATCAGTTCTGAGTCATGGTGGCTAATGACAGAGGCATGAGAGGGGCTAAGAAAGAGGGCATCGTGTAACTGCTTTGGTGCAGAAGTAACCCAGCTCGCGTCGTCGAGCGCTGGGTGGTTCATAACAAGTCTCCATCACTCACTCAGTTACTGTTTACTGAGCGTCTATCATGTGCTGGGCTCTCCCCTGGTCCCCGAGACGTAGGCCTCCTTCATCTCTTCCCACAGGTCCGGAAAGCAGGAGGCAGACCCGTTGGTTTTCTTGAGTCCACTGCTTGAGGCCAGATCTTCAGATTTTAAGCCTGGCATTCTTTCTATCATGACTTTCCATCCATTCTTACTGCTCCCCACTCCCCCTGCCCTAACATGACTTCACTGCTTGAATTAACAAAAAATTGGTTTAAAATCAAGTTTATTTTATGGGAATTCCCTGGCTGTCCAGTGGCTAGGCGCTTTTACTACAGAGGGCCCAGGTTCAATCCCTAGTTGGGGAACTAAGATCCCGCCAGCCAGGCAGTGTGCCAAAAAAAAAAGTTTATTTTGCAGGACAGCGGGAGTATGTTAAGTGCAGTTACATGACTTAAAGTGTAATATCCCATGGTGACACCTGGAGAGTGTTAGCTTTCTCATCAGGCTCAACTCACTAGAGCTCTAATGTTAAAGCAAAATCTTAACCTCCACGGCCGTGAAGAGTCAGTGCCCACACCAGCCAGGGCAACACTCACCAGCCATCCCTCCTCTGTCCTCTGCAGATCACTCCCGAGTACCTGCAGAGCGTCTGTGTCCGCCTCTTCAGCAACCAGATGCGGCAGAGCCTGGCGCGCAGCGTGGACTTCACGAGGCCTGGCACGGTAAGGCCCGCAGATTCCACCCTGTGTGTTAGTCGCTCCGTCATGTCCAACTCTTTGTGACCCCATGGATTGTAGCCCACCAGGCTCCTCTGTCCATAGGATTCTCCAGGCAAGGATACTGGAGTGGGTTGCCATAGATTTCACCATACCATAAGTTTAAAAAATGAGAGAGCAGAAGAAAATACATTCGGGAGTCTGCATTTCAGCAGGCTTTGGAGATGTGTACTTTCCCAGAAGGAAAAGAAAGCAGTTTTTGGAGAGTGAGCAGCTGGAAGGCAGCCTCCTAGTGGGGGAGACAGGCTGATCTCTTCCAGGTGGGCTCTGTGGGCCCCAGGACCGGTAACAGCAGCAGGTCAGGGGGAAACCAAGGCAACCTCATCCTTTTACAGGCAACTGCCAGGTCTCAGGCAGTGCCTTTCTTTTTCTCGCTTTTAACTTTACACTTAGAGTCATTGCAAACTCACAGAAAAGTTGCAAAAATAGCCCGAAGGACACGTGTATACCCTTTACCCATATTCCCCAACTGCTGGCATTTAACTCATTTGTTCACTTCCTCTACACACACATGCACACATACACAATATGTTTTCTGGACCATTTGAGGATAAATTACATATATTATGTCCTTTTCTCCTAAATACTTAAGTGCAGTGTGCATTCATTAATAGGAATGGTCTCTTATGTAACTATGATGATCAGTTTCAGTACATTTAATACTGATGCAGTATTTTACCTCATTACCTTCTGGGCATTTTCCGGTTTTGTCAGCTGAGCCATTTACACTCTTTACAGCATCTCCCCACCGCCACCCCATAGCGTGGGGTCAGGTGTTACGTTGACTTGTCCCGACTCTTTAGCCTCCTTTCGTCGTGAAGGTCCTCTCAGTCTTTCTTTCTTTGACTTTCATGACATTGACATTTTAGAAGAAGATAGTCCTTCCCCTCCTTTAAAAATAAAACATTTCTCCTTTTGTGGTTGATGTTTCCTTGCGGTTAGATTCAGGTTTGCATTACAGGCCAAAATACTCCTCCACAGGCGATGTGTCCTTCCTAGGAGAGCTCATCTGGAGGCTTGGGGAGTTGGTTGGGTCCTTAACCAAGGGGCAGACAGAGTACACCAGCGTCTCCCAAGGGAGTTTTCAGTTCACGGACTCCTGTCCCGGGAGGTACCAACCTGCCGCCTGGTCCAGAGACTGAATGTGTGCAGCTGGGTGGTTAGGAGGGAAGTGGCACCCCCAAGTGTCAGAGCCCCATCACCTGAGGGTCAGAGCCCCTCCCCAAGGGTCATGGCCCCCCCCAAGGGTCAGAGCCCCCCCACGAGGGTCAGAGGCCCTCTCTGAGTGCCAGAGCCCCCCCCCTGGGCAGCGCCCCCCCCCACACCCCGCAGAGCCCCCCCCCCCCACCCATCCCCCCTACCCATCCACCCAGCTGCCCG